>CABFWB010005830.1:0-33353 GCA_902151455.1 Timema bartmani | reverse complement strand
AAAGTAATGAAATAATGTGAGAAAACTTAAGTTTAAGTTATTTTAAATGTAAAATATAACATGTAATTAAAAAACTTAACATTCATAACAAAACAGTGTTCTTTTACAAGTGTTGGTAACCTAAAACCTAAACATATGATTTTTGAACTGTCATCCAGGTAAAGACCTATCGTGAATGAATTATAGTGGTCTCCTTACCTAAATTACACCCAGAGTAGTGGTCTCCTTACCTAAATTACACCCAGAGTAGTGGTCTCCTTACCTAAATTACACCCAGAGTAGTGGTCTCCTTACCTAAAAATATGCAACTAAAGCAGTGATTTGCTGAGGCGTTTTTAATGAAAACTAATTGATCACATTTTTCTACAGCTGATAAGCATTGATACCACCAGTATCACACAAGAATGTTATTGACTTTGAAAGCTTGGTGGTGGCTACTAGTAGTTCCTTAAACACGATCAGACTTAAATTGTGTACAATTCATTATATATATTATTTGCTGTACCATACTGTGTATTAATTATTATAATACTTTTAATGTAATATATAGGTTAACTAAAAAAACCTTATTCTGAAAATTGAAAAATGACACCTGGACACGTGAATCGAACCTTGGGGGGACCTTTGGCTTAGTACGCCAGTGCTCTACCACTGAGCTATCCAGGAATCGTCCCGTGCCCAGGGTCATTCTTCACTCATACGCACCAAAGGTCCCGGGTTCGATTCCCGTGTCCAAATGTCATTTTTCAATTTTCAGAATATGATATCTAGATGGAGTAATCCTCACTGGAAGCATAAATAATAGCTTCGGGTATTTGATTCTTAAAAAAAAACTTGTTGATACTGTGTAGGCCTAATTTCCACGCGCGCGACCTACACATTGTTTAGGAATATAACTTCAAGTTGGACGGCTATGTATAAAGTAACGGGGAAGTCATTCATCCTTGTCAACCGCTCTCCAGATTTTCCTAAGCAAGAAGTGTTTTCAGGAGAGTGAGTACTTGTTGTTCAGATTAACTTTTTTTTTAGCAACGAGTTTTCTTACCCATTAGGCCATTATGTTTTCAACTCATATGTACTAATCACGTTAGTAGGTTAGGGATAAGAAAGGTTTAATTTGAGAGGAAGTGTACCCGCATTTGCATTGAAGGATAGTGGGAAACCATTTATGAAAACCACCCTTAGTACACCCGACAGGGATCAAACCTTGATCGCCCCGTCATCGGTGGTCTGGTTTATTGCGAGAGTAGCGTCTTAGACAATGTGGCCACCAAAGAGGGTGAGATGAACGTTCATGCTATGAATTCTGCAAGTGCAAATCGGGAGAGATGTGTAGTAATCCTTCTAATCCTTCTTATGAGGATGAGGAGTGAGGACTATATATAGTATTCTAAAACCAACTTAAAATTAAATAGTGCAATAAGTTATACTATTTATTTTATCCAAACAATGTTTTTGTAATGTACAAGTCAAATAAATTCTGTCTATCAATATTAAAATAAAATGTAGTATTTTGAAACATTAAACAGTTTTTTATTTCTAAATCTAGGAACGTGAATTTAGTAATTGAAGAAAAAACCATTACTTTTTTTTTCTCGTTTCTGTTTTCTCTGATTTTTTCCAAAAACTGCTGTTTTTTCCGACAAAATTATGATGACAAGAAATGGATAACTCTCTCAGACCACCGAACTAATTTTTTTTTGAATTAACTATTTTGTATCTTTCAAGCAACAAGAATAGACTATATACATAGAATTGGTATAAAAAATAAAATGGCTAAGAAACAAGCGATCACAAAAACCACTTCCCGCCATGTTTATTCCAAAATGGCGGCTAAGCAATCAAAATGCGAATCGTGTGACCAATGGTATTTACATACCTTGACACCCTACATTAAGTACGTGCAGTCAAATTAAGGATATATAAAAGTGAACACGAAACCAGAGCTATCTCCATGACTAATGTATTTACAGTACATCTTGATACCCGTCTGGACTATTTGCATTATATTCTAATGGAGTTGGGATGAAGAAGGTAGATTTTAAGTAATTGCACGCAAATTTTCGTCGAGTGTTTGCAAAACGTTTAGAAAGAAACACCCTAGTTTTAACCAACCTTGCCTTAATCTGCAACCTTCCTTCTACCTGCATTCTACATCATATTATGTGGTTAAGCTTTAACCCATCAGGCCACAAAATAGATACATATTTCGCAAAATGTATTAAACAATGTTTGTGGTAAGGGCTAAATCCTGAAATTTCGGGGAAAAGTAAAAACCATATAAATATTTAAGAATCAAATAGCCAAAGCTATTATATATGCTTTTAGTGAGGATTTATTCCATATAGATATCATATTCTGAAAATTTAAAAACGACACCTGGACACGGGAATCAAACCCGGGACCTTTCACGTACTAAACTAAAGGTTCCGGGTCCGATGCCCGTATCCAGGTGTCATTTTTCAATTTTCAGAACATAAAAATATTAGCAAGACCCGAGGAAGTTTCTGATTAATTAAAACACCTTTATAATTGAGGAACTATTTACATATTATGTATTTTTAATCAATGTTTGAAATTGTGTACACCTATTTACTTACCCTACAAACATTTTATTTACGTATACTACGCCCAATATTTCGTTCAAAATATTGTATGGATAGGCATAGATTTAAATTTAGATTGATATGTAAAACACTAAACAGTGATTTAACTCATTGAATTTTCATCAAGAAGGAAGGATTCCAATCCATAAATTATTTCGCAAAACGTTTAAGATGAAAATTGCACAAGCGGCAACGCCGGAAACCTGTTTCCATGTCTGCCAAACATTGAGCCGCGCAACATTTATTGCGGTAAGCAAACAGAATACAATCAGAGCAGTCTGTCCACTCAGCACTTGTGCCGACCAAAAATAGCCACTGTGATTGAAGGTATTTCGCTGGTGAAATGAAGCCTGGCAGGCTAGCACGGAAGTTCTCCGAGAATCTAAATACACTTGTTTTGAGAGAACGAAATGCTCGCTCGATTACACCGTGGAAATTAAAACGTACGGTCAAAACTGGGGTTATTTGATTTGTTATTACTACTAGTGGCGCCCGCTATTAGGAGGGTCGTAGGACGTGATTTCACCCAATGTTACTGCATCCTCACTCAGAGTTATATAAAGTTTAGAAATAAGAATGAAAGAAAAAAGTAATGATAAAACACAATACTAATGTTAACTATATTATAAATTGCAATAATAACAGTATTAATAATTCTTGTGATATGCCCCGAAACATTAATCCTTACCCGCTTCGGTGGCCGTATGGTCTAACACACTACTTTCATCTTAGACTAGACTGCCGAAGAAAGGGAGGTCGGAGTTCGATCTCTGTCGGGTGCACTGAGGGTGGTTTTTCCTAAATGGTTTTCCAATCTACCTCCACGACAATGCGGGTGCATTTCCTCTCAATTAAGTCTTCCTATTCCCTAACCCATTAATGTAACTAGTACATAGGCGTACAACCCAAACGGTTAGTGAGTGAGAATAATAATAATAATAATAATAATAATAATAATTCATATTTAAAATAAAATAAAATATGTCCTATACCAAAGGACTAGTCGTTTCTGTTGAATACAGAAGTACAATTTATTAGGCTATATTTGTTTATGAGTGGCTGAACATAAGCTAACGTTAACTATAGCAGGACTCTGGTATAGTGAGACTTTGAGGCAATAAAAACATTTATACAGTGTTGGTTGCATGTTAATTTGATAGCGGTAGTATTTCATAGGTACTGGTATTATCAGGGCCGCTTTCGCCATTAGGGAGTGTGCGAACCGTGCGGCCGCACAAGGCCACCCGATTTGGGGGAATCCGCGCTTACTTTTAGGCGACTGGGGGGAAAACAAAAAGTTGGGGTGGGAAATTTTTGATTGCGCGCTCGTATAGTATAAGTGTATAAGTTATCTAGCAAATATTATTAGAGTGTAAACACAAATAGAAATATAATTTATGTGGTTTGATTTATTGAACGAGTGATTAGCCGATTAGCTTTTATCCGCCTGTCTTTGGTGGATATGCCTCAGGATAACGTTTGAACGCATTAACCAATTTAATTCAAACTTGGCACGGGTGTACAGCTCAAGTTTGTTGGGGATAGATCAAAACTTCTATGTATGAAAACACGATTTCTAGAATTTATTATTATTAATAATAATAATAATATTTTATTTTTTATTATTTAGCACCGCATCTTACTACCCGTTCGGGTTATACGCTTAAGTACTAATTACGCTAATGGATTAAGAGATGGGAGGGTTGAATTTAGAGGAAGTGAACCCGCATTTGCGTGGAGGGAGAGTGGAAAACCATTTAGGAAAAACCACCCCCGGTTCACCCGACCGAGATTCGAACCTCGATCTCCCCATCCTCGGCGGTCGAGCTCAACACGACTAGCGCGTTAGCCAACTACGCCACCGAGGCGGGTACAATAATAATAATAATAATAATAATAATAATAATAATAATAATAATAATAATAATAATAATAATAATAATAACAATAATAATAATAATAGCAACAATAAAAATAAGTATAATACTAGATATTAATGACGAAGTTAAGGCTACCTACCACCTTTTCTTACACTTCCCAAAAATTACATTTATAGTATAAGCTAAACTTAACCTTTTAGGGCCTTTCCAGATGCCTTACTCGGCTGAAAATGTACATGTAGGCCCAAGCTACTGTAATAACACTAAACATAAATTAAGTTTGTTTAAATATTTTATTTGGGGGTAGGGAGGTAGAGCAAATAACTGTGCGGAAAGTTACAGCTGTGGATCACGTGACTTTACGAACATATTATGAAACTCGTTTTAATAGCTTTTATAGGGTGTCTGTTAGACGAGAGATTTGAAATTACAGTTCCAGTAGCAGTTTTTTTTAAAATCAAGTATATCTACTAAAATATATAGAATTATATCCGAAACAAAATCACTTTAAATATTTGTGAAATCTTTTGATATGAATTAAACGAGCTACTGAGATGAAACTTTATACTTTCTCACGTCCCCTAGTAGAGAGGAAGTATTGTGATAGTCAGTTTTAATTCGATACTTTGATGAATGTCGACGTTTCATAGCTCTTTTGAATCCAATATTGTAATTTTCCCTTACCGTTCTTCTGTTCACGTCTCAGCCCAGAGACTAAAAAAAATGTTATCTATCGGGTAAAAATGGGTATCTAGTGTTTCCAATAGGTCCCCCAGAGGGACGTTTGGAATTATCGGTCCAACCCTAAAATTAAGGGTATTTTTACTTATTATTATTATTATGAGGTGAAGGAAGGGTTTGGCAATCAGATAAATCCGTGCCGGGACCTGGGATTGAACCCCGGACCTCAGCACAGAAGTCTTGACACCTTACCCCTAGACCACCAGGTCACCTTTATTTTTACTTAAAGGTGAAGAGAGGAGAACTCAATTTTTTCTAGAAATCAGCTCTAACAATTTTTATCAAAATTCGTATTCGTTTATGACAAACAAAATGGCATCCCATTTTTCCGGGGAAATGACTTGAAGACAACTAAGGAGGTACTTTACATTAGTAAATACCTCCAATTTTGATCATATTTGATAAACTCTTTGAGATTCGAAATAACTTATTATTGGTAAGTTGTAGCGTTATTAACTACAAGACTTAAGTTTAAAATGTATTTTTATAAAATCAATATTTTCAGAGCTATAAGCAAATATACTTTTTAAGTAGAGGCCTGAGAGTCTGTAATTTACAGAACTAATACCATCAAGGTAAAGTGTTTAAATAAAAAAAAACTACAAAATGGGGAGCTTATAAATTGAGGCAGATTCTCGAAATTTACTAAACTATTAGTTAGTAAGTGAAATTTTGTATATGAACCCTAAAGAACCCTAAAATTAAACGCACACCAAAACCAAATGTTATCGATCTAATGTATCGATTACAAGAAATACATAAACAACTAAACTTTGAAAAGAACTAGAGCTTAACAGTGTCGACAGAACAATAGTTCAAATGAACATCTTCTGGCATAGCGCAGTGAACCGTGATGTGGTTTTATGTATGTTTCTGTAACAAAGTTTATTTTTACGTTTAACATTTCTCACGGGCTATAAGTAGATGTCATCTTTAAGTAAAGGAGCATAAAAGGCTGTGCAGTGGATCAAACCTTTAGGCCTATTTTAATATCTGTTTTTAATATCTGTCAAGGGAATTAACAAAGGTATTGAAGAGTAAGTCAAAGAAAAATAGTATGCAAATAGTTTGGAACAGACCCTCATATTAACCCGAAAAGACCAAGCAAATCGGTGAGGCCAGAGGTCGTAAATCCGCTTTTCAGTTTGCATTTGGATAGGGTGACAACATTTCATTTAATGCAAATAGCCTTAGTATTTTTACAGTAGGCCTATCTGAGTCAAAATTAAAGTATTTTCGAGTGTTTCTAAAATTCACCAGTATTAAAATTAATAGGGTCACACGAGCGTTATTTTAACAGACCTAGAAGGTGACCTGGCGGTCTAGGGGTAAGGTGTAGGACTTTTGTGCTGGGGGTACGGGGTTCAATCCTCGGTCCCGGCACAGATTTATGTGATTGCCAAACTGTTCCTTCATCCTCTGACAAGACGTGTATTAATCACAACTTGTGAATGTGTGAAATGCCAGGTCTCCACCGTGGTTCGGATTCCACGTTAGAGTTTAGGTCCTCTATTTCATCTCACAATCACCCTACCATTACACATTAGCGTAAGTGCATACAGCCCGAACTGGTAGTAAGACGCGGTGCCAATAATAACAGACCTAGAACGGGCGTTTGAACATATATATAGTACTAAAAAGATGTATGTAAGTTACTTGTATGTGCTTACAACAAATCATTGAACAAACTATATATGTATTTATTATTCAACACAGCATGAAAATCAATTTTTGAACCTCTTAAAAGCAATACATACCATATATAAAACTCCGAAAAGTTAGGAAAAAAAGATTTAAATTTTGTTTTAGGCTAATATAACGAAAACCGCTGATGCGATTAAACTCCAGATAGCCAGTGTTCGGATAGTCGGGGTTATACCTAGGCCTATATAGTTTCTAGCCGTTTCATTAAGGGTTAAGAAGTATTGGATATTTTTAGAAAAATCCCATTTTTTGCTTCAAATTACACATTCTGACTATGATATAGTGTCAAAAAGAATTTTTTTAATTTTTATTTTTTAAATTTAGCTGTGTGCGTTGTGACAATAGACTTGAATATTCCAAATAGGCAGGATAAGATATCGCAAACATATATATGGTCTTGAAAGGCCGGAGCAGGCAGGTTAGGATATCGATGAAAGATAGGTTAGTACATTCCAGCATGGGCCAGTGTCATAGATTGAGTACGCCTCAAGTGTGGCACTACACTAAACACATCATACCTATATAGGGCCAGTTTCATAGTCAAATTTAGTGAGCCTAAAGTGCGAGTCGATACTAAATACAGGACGACACCTACCTAGACCAAAATGGAATGGGCCAGTTTCGCATATGAAACTGGCCCATTCCATTCAATTTCAGGTAGGTGACGTCTTGTATTTAGTATAGCGCCGCACTTGAGGCGTACTAAATCTGACTATGAAACTGGCCCATAGATCAGAATGGAATGGACCAGTTTCACGTATTTCATGTATTGACTGGCAACCTGACCTAGACGCAGATGGGAGGATAAAATTAGAATTGACCTAGGAAGAGATAGGGTGTAATGAGGTGGACTGGATAGAACTAGCTCAAGATAGGGATAGGTGACGTACTTTTGTAAAGTGTGGTAGTAAACTTTTGAGTTCCTAATGCCATAATTATGGTAAGCAAGCATGGTAAAGTAAAATAAAACCAATAACTTGGAAGTATTTTCATAAATAGATAGGCCTAGGCCACAGACAAGGTATATACTAAATTAAAATGGCTGAGCTCACTGACAGAGCTCGAGTCCAACTCTGGTATTGCTACGTGCAATTCCAAGTGACAGCATTGCTTTCAAGTAGGCAGTTTTTAAAACAATTCACACTAAATAACTGTGTTTTATTAAAGAGCAGACGAAAGTTGCCTTCTAGTGTCAATAAACCGGCTTTCCCAAAGTTAGGTTCAATTAGCGGCCCCACCCCCTTCCCATAAATCAACTTACCAACGAGCTTACCCAGATTGCAAATTACAAAGAAAACGAATAAAATGGTCCTGTGATTGTTCAAGTGAATACGTGCAATTTGTCTAGTTGTAAACAATCTTCAAATACCACAGACTAGTTATAGTTACTTGGAGGGTGGGATTTCTGGTACCTAAGCTATTGTGTTTGGACCACCATACTTTTATAACGAATCTTTTGGCAGTTAGTTGTTTAGCTTAGAAGTGCTGTTATCTGTTATCGCTGAGAACTGCAACGTGTGACCAAGCACTCATTGTACAACACACATGCATGATTTAGATAAATTATCAAATGCCATCCATGCATGAAGTTTGACTTTGAATCATCATAAAATATTATTTATTATTTATAATGTATCAATGGTCAAATGTCGAGTTAGCCTGATGTGAAGATTTTATCAAGGATAATTTGTCCCCCCTGAACGATGGATGACTTTAAAAAGATTATATGACATGTAGAAATGATGTTTAGCTCTGGACAATAATCAAATTATGTATAATGGTGGGCTAGGATCAATGGTAAAATACCGTTCAAGCATGAGGCATGTATTTGCTCAATCACCAAATGTAATGCAAGTATAAATCATGGCTGTGATTTAGTCTAAGTATAATGTAAAATTGATCAGATCTAAGTATGATATAGATCTCTAATCAAGTCTAAGTAAGATGCAGAGATCAAATAAAATATAAAATGCTGTTTAAATATAATGAAGAGTCCTGATCAATGATCAAATATTGTTAAGTATGAAGCATGTCTTTGATTAAACAACAAATATAATGTATCATTCACGGCTCTGATTAAGTCTAGGTATGTTGCCGAGTTCAGATCTATAATCAAATGTTGTTTAAGTATGATGTAGAGCTCTGGTAAATCATCAAATATAATGTGAGGATCATGTGGCTATGATCAAATCTATGCATGATGTAGAGCTCTGGTAAATCATCAAATATAATGTGAGGATCATGCGGCTATGATCAAATCTATGTATGATGTAGAGCTCTGGTAAATCATCAAATATAATGTGAGGATCATGCGGCTATGATCAAATCTATGTATGATGAAGAGCTGATTAACAATCAAATGTTATTTAGGTATGATGTGGAGTCCTGATAAATGATCAAATACATGTAGGTATCATGTATTATTCAGATCGATGATCAAATTGCGAGTAAGACTTTGATCAGTGACCGATGATTGAAAGTATGAAGCATAGATCGATAGCTATGATAAAATGTTCAAGTACGATATTTAGGGATGGTCAGAGAATGAAGGTAAATGGCGTACGGTTAGGTAAATAAGCAAGGTAAATGGCGTACGGTTAGGTAAATAAGCATCTTGTAAGCCCGACGATTAGTATTTCGAATTGAATTTGTAAGTTCCTACTATGCTGAAGAGCTGGAACGGTCAGGCTATGATTGTATAGCATTTTGTATGGTACTAGGACTGATGACTAAGAGAAAAGATAAATATAAATGTTCAAGATACTGAGGGGTGGGGACGGTCAGATTATGATTACAAAACTCTTTGCAGTGTCCTAAGACTGCTGGTTAGGGACTTAGATAAAGATGAAGGGGTAAGCCCATTATGTTATCATGAATATCAATTTTCGGGATTTTGAGAAGCAGGGGCGGTCAGCCTATGATTCCATAACATTTTTGTAATGTCCTAGAGCTCATAGCTAAAGGGATAGGAATGGAATTATAACTAAATGTAGTACTTTTTTATTTAAATTTAATGGACTACCGACACCCAGTAGCTTTCCAAACTACTTATTTATCTCATTTAACCCAGGACGAGTCAAGCCAATCCAGTACGCGCCCTACTTTACATGAGCTAAAGGGGGCATTATGGTTACTATAGTTGAACTCCGAGTAGTTCACATCTATCTTACTTTTGTACACTACTAAGATATTCGGAATCGAACCAAAGATTCTCGGGGTGTGTTTTCCCGATCCTGATCATAGCCGAGATATGTCTTGGACTCCACTCACCTGGGAATGCCTGATCCCGACGGCCGCCCAGTCGACGGCTGGGGTGGTGGGTAGGCCACACCTTGGTACAACAGGACACTGGGGGCAACTGGCACCCCCACTGCTGGTGTTGGCAGGCGAGTAGTCACCTGACGAACCCTGGAACACAACGCAACTTTCCCTTTAACCCGAACATTGTTTAACTACGCATAGTCCGGACACGACATCAGTTAAATGCTTTGCATTTCTCGTGGTGAAATCACAGGAGCTAAATTGCAGAGGAAAATTATCAATTAGAAATGAATAATAGAAAAAAAATCTCAGTGGTAATTAGAGTGAAAAGATCATACACACCAAGTTTTCCTTGTTGACAACAGTTCATTTCCTTGGGAGAGTATAGGCGAGTATATAGAATGAAAAGATCATACACATCAAGTTTTCCTTGGTGACAAGAGTTCATCTTTTTGGGAGAGTATAGGCGAGTATATAGAATGAAAAGATCATACACATCAAGTTTTCCTTGGTGACAAGAGTTCATCTTCTTGGGAGAGTAAGGAGTGAAAAAAGAGCAGACAAATAGTTGCTTGTTAGTAAGAGAAAAAGGGCGTGCTACCCCACACCAGTTTTTGCTGAACTCCCATTCATGGAAAACTCTCCAAGCTCATCCTCCTTACGTAATTTTTAAATGGGAGCTTCCTGCCCCCAGCTTGATTGGGCCAATATCTAGATTCTTCTCAGAGCCAAGGGATGAGGGAAACTTCCCTCCGGGTTCTAGCTAGCCTAGGAGGAATTACACCCTCGCTCCTCAGTCCCTGGACTTGTTCAACCCTCTGTTCCCTCCTTTTCCCTGACCATCAAAATTTACCTTTTTTCTAAGTAGCGTCTCAATTAGTTTTTTGGCTATGGACATAGATACATCCCTACACTCAAAACAATAGCTTCGAGTGTACGATTAAGTCTTCGAATTTCACTTAGTTGTTTACTATTAGATGTGGGCCTATTGGCAGCTTTCGTGATTCCTCTGCTACAACTCCTACAACAACTCCTAATGCAGCGATCAAAGGAAGTAGAGGAAGAAATCCTACCTTCTTTCTTTTAGTACGTCGAAAAGGGACGTTACCATTATGGGTTTGATACCTTTATCTTGAACAACTAATACGGCTATGGAATCAGTTTATGAAGAAGACATGTCGTCCATATATAAATGTGGTCATAGTTTCTATAAGTATAAATTCACCGGTGGGACGGAAGAAAATATAACTCTAAGCTCTAAAGGATATTAAGATTCAGGTTCGATTAGAATCATCAACATCGAAACGCCTGTCACATCTAAGAATGCATGCAACAAGAATTAGGTTGAGAGAATGTAAGTGAAACATAGTAACGAACAGATACACGTTCTCAACGTTGCCAAGGATATGATTGAGAGATTTTTAGACTTTCTTAGTGAGAATACGGATGAGTTAACGAAGTTTATAGGATATCTAAGGGGTTAGATAAGCAACGCTTACAGAGAACTGAGTTCTTTAGGTCCTAAGTTGAAAAAAATTAGAAATCATTCGCATTACAGAAGGATATATATGATTAATGGAATATTATTAAGAAAGGGGGCTTATGTCTATCAAGATTACAGCTGATCATTTCTACGCGAAAGATGTTCCCATACGCAACATCGGTTAGTCAAAGACAGCTTCGAATACAGTTTATAAAGCTTATGCTGACTCAAAGACAAAGGTGGGTTTCACCTACATTTAATTTGAAACAAAGCTTCACAGACAAGATTCGAAATATTCTATACACTGACATTTACAAATCAACCTGAATATTACTTCATGAAGGCCGGAATCGTCTGTCATCTTGAACATGAAGGAGGTTGTCTGCGTATTGAACCTTATACCTATAGGGCCACCACCTTTCAAGGTAGCAAAAGGAGACCTGTTATATTTTGTGTTGGAGACATTTTCGCCGGTACCTATTACGCTGCGTGCCCAAATGTACCTTACGTACGACTAAATATAACATCGATTATGTACATTTTCTGAAAAATTGTATTCTGCATTATGTCAGAGAAGGTTGCCAATGATATCATCAAAGCGATTAAGCTCATTAAATTAAAGTATAAACAGTTACGGGATGCACGAAAAAGTCTGATATCGTCGCGAAGAAAACCTTCAAGCCTACCACAGAACCACCAAACAAGATGATTAAGATGGTTGTTACATGATCAGAACCAGGTCCTATTCATGGGAAGATAGAGACTGAGGAAGACTTGTCTGAGAGAAAGACTAACAAGCATCAATTGAATTATTATCTTTACACACCACTCTCTCGTTCAGATAGAATATACGTTGTTCGTTACGATGGTAACTTGACCAAGTTTGGAGGGAGATATATCCTGTTTTATGATAGTGAAGTTACAGTAGAGCTCAATAATATCATGGTTCCTTAAACCTGACGACTTTTAGAACTACTCTTCAGAAAAGATCCTTTGTATTACACCGGGGTTAATCTCGACGTCTACTAGACCATGCTCGAGGAAATGAACGCACATCATTCAGGACGTTTCAAGTAACACACAGGACCGATGTATTTACGCATCATTAAACTTTGTTCCCTCCTGAGGATAAGCTCGAAGGAGAAGGATTATATAAGACGGAGAGTAAATGGAGCCAATTACACCTATTTGGATGGTCCTAGCGAATTGGTCGATCGATTACGACTTCTACACACATTAAAAGGAGCAGGTCTTTCAAAGTATTGAAAGTTTTGACTATCGAAGAATTAAAGATGCTGGGATATGAAATATTTCTCATGTATGAAAGTCCAAAATCATGTCCATCGTCAAGGAAGAGATACACAAGAGTTTCATCGTCCTGTAAGAGGACGTTTTGTTAGAAGACACGTGAACGTATGACGGTTGAACGATTTATTACAGGCTGATCTGGTAGAGATGATACCCTACTCTATTTCAAATACATGATACAAGTTGTTTCTCACAGTTATCGACGTCTTTCCAAAATAGCTTGGGCTCTACCTCTCAATACTATGACAAGGAAGAACGTTACCACGGCTACGATGCATGTCCTACAACAAGTGGCGTCAAACAGTTTTCCATTTGTATGTCATCTGGAAACGGATAATGGAACCTAGTTTTACAATGCCGATTTCAAAGCGCCCACGGAAAGGACGAAGCTCAACCATTAGTCAACGTAAAGCAATATTAACGCAATATGGAACGATTCAACTAAACCATTGAAAAGATGATGTGGACAAGATTCACGACTAAAGAATCGTATCAATGGTTATATATAGGATCAATTATTTAATAGACGAAACCTATAGACGTTAAGGAGGATATACTTCTATCAACAAAAGATTTACGACTAAAGCATCGTATCGATGGATATATATGACCGATTCTTTACTAGATGAATACAACTGAACAATATACTCGACTACCAAGATGAGACTTATACAAGTTAAGGAGGATAGTCTTCCTATGTATCGTCTATCGACACTCCAAAGCGATACAAGTCTAAAGTAGGTTCATATCAGAAAGCATACAAACATTTTAGCAAAGAGCTATGCTACCAACTGGTCGATATAACTGTTCAAGGTACGCAAGGTAATCGTAACAAATCCTGAAACTTTCCTGCTCAAAGATATGAGAGGTAAACCTATCATGGTAGAAGTTTACGCGATAAGGACCACAGGAAGACATCGCATCCTGATGTATACTTCGTATAGAATATTATCAGACTACCTTATACAGGACTGACGCCAAATGGCTTAAGTTTGAAGCTACACATAATTTCCTTGATTGATAGAACTAAGATCGTCACGCTATTTGTATAAAAGAGACAGAGGATTTTCACACTTAAAGCAATGTTTCACAGGCTAGGATACACGTAGAGTATATGAGCAATGTGGAGATTGGAGAGGGATACTTGGGATATAGTATCGCAGAAAACGAAGTAATAGGTTATACGGAAACGTGTTATTCTATCATCCCTGGCTAAGATCCCATAAATGCGGGATGTGGACGCACAACAGACTATGGAGGGCTGCAACAGCATAGCTTTTTACTTCTGAAGGACGAGTCTGAGTTTCTCCGCAATCCAACCGTCGTAGAACCGACTGATCCGAGTCCTGATTATGAAGAAGACATGAGGAATAGGGTTGGAAGAAAGAATTCAGCCGAGTAGATGAAGTAAGAGTATAGTCTGTGCAGAAGAGGGTTGGAGGTGCATGGTCTGGATAGAGGAAGGAAGTATAAACCAGAAGCTAGGCCTATCTGCGTACGTACAAGAACGGTCCAAGCCGATGATAGACCGATACAACAATTCATGTTACTAGCGTCCCAGGATAAGGATTGTGATGAGGGGTGGGCGGGAGGAGAGGTACATCCCACGCGATGCTCCATCTAGCTTGACTATCACACAAACATACACATTGTCATGTGTGTGAAACTGGTTAACCTATATCGGAGAGGGTATAGAAGTTAGTTAGGAGGGGGGCCAGATCTCACACACTCCCACCTGATGACCTCCAACGAATCGTAAGTATGAATGATTGAATTAAAACTGATTAAATTTAAATATCGCGTTCTAAAAGTTTAGGTGTATTAATAGGTTGGTGATTTCATGAATAGTTAAGAATTAGGTGTATATATATATATATATATACAATATTTTGCACAAAGTTCATACAATTCTAAGATCCCAAATTTATCAATTTAAAAAATAAATCTTCACGAGATACGTGAATTAATATGTTTCATCCCTTTCATAATTTACTAACTTTTTCCCTGAACAGTTTTCTGAAACAACAAAACAAACGTAGTATTAAAAAAAACCGGAAAGCATTATCTTTTCAATTGGAATCTTTTACGCGCGTCTGGTGTTTGATGAAGACTCCCCCCCGCTTAGTGATCAGAACTTTCCACACATACCCCGTGGGCTTAACTAAACACCACAAACTGGTTTCCTTATCAACACTTGTCAGTTAAAATAAGTTTTCTGTTTTTGTACTGGGTTTGCTTGCTCTAAAAATGAAATTAGGTTATTTATAGAAGAATTTTACACCGAATGGACCCAAATTTTTCCCAACTACTATAACCTTTCCTAGATTAAAAGCAATGTCTCAACTAGTGAACAGATCTCTCTCTCTCTCTCTCTCTCAACGTTCAACGATGGATACAATTAGGAAATTATTTTCAAAAAATCTTCAATGATGCATAACCACTACCAGGTTAGAGCCCTGTTGCATGAAAATGGTCTACCACACGCAAATCATCTATCTTGTAGGGCTTTTTGCAATATGACACTGGTTAGTTACACGTTTCAACAGGTAAGAGTAAACTCTCCAAACCAGCAAAAACGATGAAACCATTTTTTCCTGCCAATACACTTCCTTCAGGGAATTTAATCCTTCCCAGTACCGATTTTAACGCAGGTCCCTTTATATTTCTTATTTATATTTTGCGAGGAAGCCTGTTAGCCAGAGAGCGAAAAAATAAATACAATTTCAATGTATTATTATGAGCTCTAGCGTTGTTAGTTGGGATGGCTGTTTGATAGCACCAAAACGATAGTTATCTGTTCCGTGTACGAGTACCATAAAAAAAGTAATATGTTTATCTAGTTCTTTAGAACTGACATGAACAGGTACAATCACGAGTTTTGTTTTCTCAGCATTAGTAATATTGATGTAGGTTACAAATTCGTCGTATTTGGCACTATATGTTCCGTCTCTATAAACTCTGTACATACTTCTTTTCAAAAGGCAGTTGAACACCTTCAGATATTTTTTTTTTCTGGCAGCCAGTTCGAATAAACAGGTCACAAGATGTGAACGCAAGCATTGATGGTGTAAGCGGAACGTCTAGAAATATTTAATCTTTATTTCCAGGGTTCTAGTGTACGACCAGCTAGCGTCTTTGCCCTATAGTTCAAAATTTGGGAATACAACGTTATATTCATATCTAATGTCAAAGTTAAGTATCGCCCTGTTAGCGGTACGTGTTACATTATTTATTTATGTGGTTTTTTTGACGTCACTTCTAGAGAGCGGTAGCCTCGTGTCAGTGTGGCTTGGAGATCAACACACCAGTGGCGTATTCTTTGGGTATGCTAGTCCTGCGCCGCATACCCATAATTATTTGCAAAAGATGTATACTTAGAAAATCTATATTTGTTAATTTTCCGATATTATTGTGTTTTGAATCATTCTTCTTCCAAGTGCTCTTACCTATCAGCAAACTCCAAAGGCTTGCTGTTTGAGAAACGCAAGCTAGCTTTCACTTCAAGAAAGAGAGGTCCTAATGACCTTGTCCAATGTCTGTGTGACAGCCACCCCTCCTCTCCTCAAACCCCAAACATAGGACAATAAACCGACAATTTTACCACTAAAGGCTTGCTATTCTCGAACAGCAAGCAAGGAGGCACTTGTGCCAAATGTTGAAAAATAAATCTAGCTATCAATTATTATTATGATTAATTATTATAGCCTAACATAATTAAAGTAAAATTATATTAAATTAATCCATGTATTTGTAAAAATAAAAGATACTACTTGTACCAAGCATTAAAATAAAGTTTTCTTAAATAATTGCGGTGCAATACCTTTGCACTATAGAATAATTTATCTACATGTATTTGGCAACATGATTTTCACCCCCCCAGCAGTTGAGAGTAGTGGAGGGATTCTTTTATTTTGAACTGAAGTATTTAGTGCTCGTAGTTCTCGGGCGTGTAGTAGGTCGTTTTGGAATTTAGGTCGCGCTTTTAGTTTATTTATTTTATCCTAGAATGTTGTCTAGGCTTTTGTGATTTAATATCGGTGTACTGTATATAAACAATTAGTTATATTTTGAGGAAACTTGTATATTGATATTATTGCATTATGAATGAAGAAGTGCTAAACTGTCCAGTGGAGGATTTATTAAATCACTCATTTAGTAGTAGATCTTATAGTGAAAAACTTTTTATTTTTAATAAAGGTAGGCCATGTCCATCTCTGCCACTACTCGTAACAGAACATAAAGACAAAAAGTGTGAATATGTTAGACATTTTAATATTTCAAACTATGATAAAACAAAGTGGTTGGCGGGCAGTTCTAAATTTAATAAGTTATTTTGTTGGTCCTGTTTGCTTTTTTCTAACGAGTGTACTGTGTGGACAAAGAAGGGTTTTGGGAACTTAAATGTTTTAACAAAATCTGTCCTAAAACATGAACGGTCAAAGAACCATATTAGTGCTCACCTTCAGCAAAAAGCTTTTGGTAGGACACGTATTGATTTACAGTTGAACGAACAATTAAAGATTAACGTGTCTCAACATAATGAAAAAGTTCGGAAAAACAGACAGATACTCGAGCGACTCATTGATGCCGTGTGCTTTTTAGCTAAACAAGAGCTACCATTTCGTGGTCACGATGAATCAGAAGATTCTTTAAACAAAGGAAATTATAGGGAACTCTTAGATTATGTTAGTGAATATGACTCTTTACTTGCAGACCATTTAAATAGTTCAACTGTATTTAGAGGTACGTCCCCTCAAATTCAAAACGATTTGATTCAATCTATTAATAGTGTATTGAGTGACGCAATCCTTGAAGAAGTGTCTAAAACACAGTTTGTGGCGATATTGTTGGATGAAACAACGGATGTCAGCAACAAATCACAACTATCATCAGTTGTTCGCTATGTAGATGAAAGTGGTAATGTGCAAGAACGCTTTCTGCACTTTGCTGACGTGAGTAAAGACAGATCAGCTGTAGCTTTGTGTGAACATGTCCTTCAAGTAGCTAAATCTTTTAATTTTGGAGAAAAGTTAGTTGCTCAAACTTACGATGGTGCAGCTGTGATGTCAGGAAATATTGGTGGATTGCAAAAGAAAGTACGCGAACATTATCCACGAGCATTATTTGTTCATTGTTACAGTCACGTTCTTAACCTAGTGCTTCAGCAATCTGTGTCGTGTATTGCTCAGTGTCGCATCTTTTTCCAATCTCTCTCTGGTCTAGCAGCTTTTTTTTCAAAGTCAACAAAACGAAATGAAGCCCTAACAAAGTTTGTTGCTAAAAAATTGCCAAAAGTAGCACCTACTCGTTGGAATTTTTCATCGCGACTTGTAAACACTGTGCATGAGTTCAAAACATGTTTGTTAAGTTTTTTTGAAAACATTTTAGAAAATCCAGGAGACTGGGACAGTGACACAATTGTTCAATCCCAAGGATTTTTGTCATTTTTAAATAGTTTTGAAACAGGTTTCTTACTTGATATTTTCTCTATTATATTTTGTCACACTGATATATTATATAATATTTTGCAATCCAAAAGTATGGATATTTCATATTGTTTTGAGAAAATTTCAGAAGTTAAAATCCTGATTCAAGACTTTAGGGACAGTGGATTTAAAAAGTTGTGGGAGAAATCATCCCCTGAATTTCAACCAGATCAGCAAAAAAAGAGACAGCATTTAAATGATGAGCCTAACCAACGCTTCAAGCGGCTATTTAATGAAATTTGTGATCATCTTTTGATACAAATTACTGATAGGTTTTCATCATTTCATGATCTGTATTTCATTTCTCTTTTGGATCATACTAAATATAACACTTTTACTAATAAAAATACATTTCCCGAGGAGCATTTTAACAAATTGAAAGATATATATGGTCCTATCTTCGACTACATACGGCTTAAGAATGAGCTTACCGTCTTGTATAGTTCGAAAGAATTTCAAAATATGTCTGCAATGAAAATTGTTCCATACATGAGACAAAATGATTTAGACTCAGTAATGCCAGAAGTGTATAAATTGGCTACCCTAATATGGACAATTCCGTCCACCACCGCAACTGTAGAGCGAACCTTTTCTGCTTTGAAAAGAATAAAAACTTTCTGTAGATCAAAACAAGGCGAGGAAAGATTAACTGGACTATCAATGATTTCAATTGAAAAAGAGCTTCTTAAACATTTAAGAAAGAATACTCCCTTCAAAAACAAAGTAATTGACCACTTTATAATGAAATCTCGTAGATTGGACTTCACTTTCAAATAAAATTGGACAAAAAACTATAATTTGTGTGAATATAAGTGATTTTCTTTGATAGTGACAGTTTTATTATGTTGATCTTTGTAGCCTATATTCTAGTGTAGTGATATTAACAGACACTCTTCTAAGACAGGTGCACCATCTAGCAGAAAAGGTAAGAATCCTTACAGACAATTTAATTACAGTTAGAAAAAAGTTGTTTATGGCTTATAAATTAAACGAAGTCATGGGGGGAAGGGAGGAGGAAATCTGGCATGTTGGTGGGAGAGGGGGTAGATAATCTTGACCCCACCTCTTTATTTTCACTCTGTTGGACATGAAAAATAACCTCTAAATTGCCAATATTTCATATTTTTCGTGAGGATGGATCACCAAACTTTTCTTGCGAATACTATAGAACAGCATACCTGTTAAATTTATCAGAATACGCCACTGCAACACACCTAGCCTGGACTGGCAAGTGGTAACACATATTAATAAGAGTGGCCACCCCTGTAAAGGGGTTGTCTTGAGGCCTGGATGGTCCGTGCGGCGAGGAAAATAAGTTTATCCTTGAATACGTGGCACAATAAATGATAATAGTTTCAAATTACTGCAAATGTTTTAGTGATTGTTCCTGTCTTTTCATAAACATGGTGGACGCCGGATTAGACTGAACGAATGGTTCGTTCCAACGGGTCAGTTTGCACGATAAAGTGCATCTTACCAAGAATAATGTTCAGTTAGTATCAATGAATACTTAGCAAAAAGCCAAATTGAAGTAGGCCCTGCCCTTTTTATATTCGATCTTCAGTAGGATATGTAAATTAGCAGATTAAACTACAGTTTACTTTTTGTGTGTTACATTCACGATCTACGACGACTGTATTTTTGTAATATTGAATAAAATTCCAATAATTATTGCTCTAAGTACAAAACACAGTCCATTCCCGAACAAGGGGTCGATGTATATATGATAAACAACACGTCATGTAACCCCTTTTTATTATTGAATCATACAAAGGGCAGCATTAAAATAAGGTAAAAAAGAAATGACAGAGTAGAGGATTAGCATAATATTTTAAGGGAAGGATCACTTCAAGAAAAAACAAACGGGAGTTAAGATTAGTCCTATAAAGGATTCATAAGTAATATGGCATTATTAATCATAATAAAAAGGTAAGGCAGATCCTTCCAGTTCCTGGTTCTATCTGTTCTAATATAGGGTCACCATAACATATGAAATCAAGACAGTAGTAATCAATAAATAATAAGTAAATACCTTTAATTTGCGTTGTATATATTATATTACCTACTGTGAATGTGATGAGTTTGTAGTCACCAGTGATTCTACAAAGCCACTGGTTCAATTAGTAAATGTAAACAATGTAATTACTACTTCACATACTCACTGAACGTTTTACCAAATCACCGGTGAGTTTATAAAATTACAATCAGCCACTGGTGAGTGTTATTAAGTCGCGTGGATTTATGTCCTATATTTTCGTCACCATGCATTAGGTATTTTATAAAGTCAACGGTAAAAGTAGATAATACAGTTCATGTAACATACTTTCACCATATTGTATTGGCAAATTTATAAAATCTTTGGTAAATGTAGTTTTACAAAATAACGAATGCATCACATTCACAGTAACATATTTATTATACAAAAATACAGAGGGAACAATTTTCTAAGTTTTCATAAATTATTTAGCAATCCTACAGTTTGGAGACTTGATATAATAAAGATGTAATGACCATAGAGGAAGAAGTCATGTGCAAATCTACAACATATGACGTACCGAGTATTATTCAACTATATAATAGCAAGATAACATTTTAACAATACTTTAAAGACTCGCCACCTCACATGGCATAAAGATATTCTCACTACAACGATGATAAAAATAGTAATTTAAATAACGGGACCAATCTTTCTAGGCCAATAATAAGTTTCATTTACTTTATAACAAAAGTAAATATACCTGGACAACAAGCTGGACTATGTTAATCCACATATTAGAATATATGACATATAGTAAGATTCAATTTTAAAATAAATAATATTCAAACGACTAGATTTTATTTCCGTTGTAGGCCACAGTAAATATTACAAAATCACCAGGTTGTCTAAATACTATGGATTCAAATATTTTCCAAAACTAATTTGATAAATATACATTTACATATCAGCCTCTATTTTCTATCTGGTGATCGTGATATATGACAATAGAAATTTCCTTAAATTCAATTTAGATTCTCTGCATTCTACATTCCCTAATGCCATAAGTTTGACATTGATTATTCTCATCTTAACCTTTAATCAAGGTCTTTGTGTACAAATTTACGGCCGAAACGGAAATTCAGATACAAAATAAAATTATATACGAAACCCAATTTTGCTAGAGCCATCGATTTTTCCTGCTAGCAAGTTAACACCTCCTATATGAAGAGTCCCGCCAAGAGTGGTCTATAACAGCCGCTCCACGACCATGTATAATGTGTGAGGCCCCAAAAAGAGAAGAAATAACCATTGATCTCTATAGTATAACTGGATGTACACACACATGCACATTCCAAGGACAAAAGCGTGACGCTCAAGTGTATCGTCTGCTACACTGAGGGGGGGAAAGATTTAACGGTTTCTTTAAATGTTCTTATGCGAAAACATGTCTCTGATGAATAAAAGTGTTATTGTTTGAAAATAGTGAAGTATTATACCATACTTTCCTGAAGAAACATTTACATTAAAGGATATACAATCCAGTTTTACAGGTAATACTGTACAAATACGAATAAAACCTTAGATATTTCAATTTTTATGTAGTTATCATCAATGTTGTTTACAGTCTGCCACGACAACACTTATATTTAAAGTTGGTTATTAGCTTGTATATTGGTTTCAGAAACCATATTTTATTGAAAGTTCTATAAATATAATGAACAAGGTATCTTAAAAATTGATTACATTTGTTTGAATGACAAACTTTGAATAGTTGCCATGCATTCAAACTATCACTTAGGTTATAGGCTTGTGGAAAGTATTATTATAATAATACCTGTTTATTTAAGTTGGCTCATATCTTTCAGAAACCATATTATGTTGACATTTCGATAACTATAATGAAACAAGTTAGCTAAAAACTGTATTACATTTGTTTGAATGACACACTTTGTGTAGAAGTCTTACGTTCAAATGATAATTTAGGTTATTGGCTTGTAGGAAGTACAGTATCTTATAAACCCGGATTTTAGTAATAATTCCAATCTGTAAGGCTTTATTTCGTACCAGAATACTATCATATATATAATATTTTTGTAGGATGAACGGCAATTTAGAACAGAAGTAGAAATTTCCTTCTGGAAGGTCTTTTATCCTAACTAGACACAAATATATGGTAGGATTCTGGTACGAGATAAAGCCTTAAAAGTAAGCTTCCTTCAAAAATCATCGTACATATTAGGCTACATCAACTTATTTAAAGAAAAAACTAACCAGTTTTGAACTTTTATATGCTCTTCAAAGCTTTAACTAACATATTTATTTAATTTAACCACTCTCACATTGATGTATCTCATATATTCAATCAAATTAATGAACGATGTCAAAATGCCACATTGCCTTGTATGGGTGAAAGAGAGAGATACCCGAAAGTTTCTTTCTCTCTTACACAATGGTATGCAGACGACAGCTCGAAAATTTCAGCCACATATGTCCATCCAGTTATAGTATAGAGATCAATGGAAATAACAGAGAGGGAGACATAAGGGGGCCACGTGGAAGGGAACGTATTAAGGTATGGCTACACGAAGCCGACTAGCACTGCACTTTATTAAATCAAGCATAAGATTATTGTAACTAAAAAAATAAAACTATTTTTATATTCTTTATAGACTAAGGGCCAGTTTCATAGTCAGATTTAGTACGCCTAAAGTGCGAGTCGATACTAAATACAGGACGACACCTACCTAGACCAAAATGGAATGGGCCGGTTTCGCATATGAGAAACTGGCCCATTCCATTCAATTTCAGATAGGTGACGTCTTGTATTTAGTATCTACTCGCACTTGAGGCGTACTAAATCTAACTATGAAACTGGCCCTGAGTTTTATTGCAAAATAAGTTAGTATTTTTATTTTTACTTGCATAGGTTTTCACCTATTTTCATAAAATTAAGTTAGTAATCACGAAGTTAAGCTAGCTAATAATTAAGAACTAAGAATAAGAATGTTTGTTGTGCAATAAGTTGTTGTATATATAATATTGTTTATCTTGTACGTAATGTTGGAAACAATGACTACAGCGTCACACGTGCAACGGCTGTGAAAGAAATGCCTATTTTTACAAGTTCTGAAACAGTGACTGCCAATCACTGTAAGTGGCTACTTGTGTAGCCACTTGCATTAAAAAACATGGATAGCATTCCACCGGAAAAATGTCCTTTACGATCCGTCCTCTGGTCGCTCCACGCGGCCGGAAGTGACGTGCCTGTTGTACGTTCTTGGTGGAGGCTAATCTCTAGGTCTGTAAGATTGTCGCGGCATCAAGCAACGTTCGCCTGTACTAATACCAAGGCGCGACCTTAACAGTTTGGTAATAAGTTTCTTGCAGAGGTAGTTCGTGTATTGGGCGATGTAGATGGCGCGAGACTTGGTTGTGTGGCAGAGGACGGAAGGTGTAAATGGGGCAGTTTGGGAACTAAACAGTTTGAATGTGGCTACGTTTGTAGTTCATCCTTATCGTTGTTGCATGCTACATGCTAGAGTATGGTAGGTATACTTAAAATGTTACTGGCCTCATAAAATCAATCACTTGTATAGAACCTATATGATAGTTCTTAGTTATTATCATCAACAAATACCATTGTAATGAAAACAGATGGTAATATATGAATGTGATAGCTAACCACAGTAATTTTGGCAACTATTATTTATATATTTATTTGAGGTCGGACATAAAGCTTATTTATCGTTTTATTCCACTTAAAAAAACATTATTCACAGTACTTCCACAAAAGGTCTAACGAAAATAGCTTCAAAATGGGGACCAACGAATTTAAACCATGTGGTTGAACATGACGGTAAACAAGTTTTTTACAATGATGCACCCACGCAGTGGATAAAAATATTTTATTCAGATAAATATTTGGAAATACTATAAAATAATTTACTATATATAAAAAAATGACAAGTATTTTCTCTTTTACAAGTAAATATGATGCCTGTATAGGTATTAATATATGCACTATATTACACATAGGCCTAGTCAATAACGTTCCAAAACAAAGAATAAGTACTTTTAATTATGTTTAAAATATTGTTTCGAGTTGGATAAAAAAGAAATTATTAGAAGTAATAAAATAGTTTGAGAAAGCTTGAGTTTACGTTATTTTAAATGTAAAATATAACAGGTAATTAAAAAACATAACATTTATAATAAAACAGTGATCTTTTACAAGTGTTGACAACCCAAAACCTAAACATATGATTTTTGAACTGTTATCCAAAAACCTATCATGAACAGACTCTAACTCCACCTGTATGAGTATTGGAGCCCAAAACCAGCGATATCCCAGGGTATCTAGCCAAATGAGTTAGGATGTTTCATGACATTTGCAGGAAGACATTCTACTAAAAATGATACCATTATTTTTACATGGTCTTCTCCTTTGTTAGCAGAATTAATATTCCCACAGGCTTAAGAAGAACTTTTATTAAATTCTTTCCTTCTGTTTCTTGACACTACTTTTATAAAACTCAAAGATTTTTTTAAAAATTCAATTTCAAATAATTATAGAGTGATTTTGATCATGGCTGCTGATTGCAGTGATAAAATGTATTCAACACTTTTATCGGGAAAAGTTATTTAGAGTGACGCCTCACTCGACTTTCTAGTTAAAAGGTGTTCTCTTCAACTTTCCATGTATTGCTTTTGGTGTTTAATTCCAAGCAAAGCGTATATTTTCCCCCAACACACCAAGATGAGAACTTAAAAACTACCCCTTCCTCAGCTCTCTATTTGTTGTACCATACCACTTAAGTAGGAATTTAGTAATTTTTTTTAACCAAAAAGAAAATTTACTTGCCAGTCTACATTCATACACAAATTAGAGTTTCTGTGGTGATGTAAACAAAGAATAACTGTACAGATGACCCGCTATGCACATAGTTGAAAATATATAAATTAGCAGGTTGCTATTTTTGCTGACATCCTGAACCCCTAATCTTTCAAATGTGTGATCATTTGTCAAAAGTGACGAATCTGTTTACTCGAAATATAAATAACCAAAAATGGGTTTATAAAATTACATATATGAGTAGGATTTGGAAATTTTAGAATTTTGAAATGTATGCTTTTCTTACATTTTGTAAAAATACATTTTTTTTAACATATAAAATTTTCAAATTTTCTCTTGCCTAGTTTTTCAGCTTGATTGAATTGTTTCTTCGCGAACAGTGTATGAGTAAATATAAGAGTCATGCGATTGTTACCTCACTCACCCTGGCGCCGAGAAAGCGGGCCTCCAGCAGCTCCTGTTTTCTGGGATCCAGTGCCGCCTGGAAGTGTTCCATCTTCACCACAGCCCCTAGAACACAAGGTATACATACCCTTTCATTCTACTGTTACTCTGATACATACAAATGAGAAACTATCATGGGAAATTTCTTATAATAAAAGCCATAGGGTGTCGGTTTGTCTATCCAGAGTTTTTCTCAAACTTCCCGATTAGATACAAGGCTAAAACTTTGCACATTTTTAAAACATATTTTTTTGCAGGGTGTGGTCTCAGGAGAGATTCGGCACACCGAGATCATGTGTATATAGTTATAATATGGCTAGGGCCTATAGTACATGCCATCTTTATGAGAAAAATCCAAAAATTGGAAAAACAAAGGCCGATAGCCATGGGCACAAATCACACTACATCCTGTTTTGAAGAATTCAAAATTAGATAAAAACTTATCGCAAAATCTGAAATTGCACCTGTATGGGGCAGGCCTTGCCCCTAGTGCCATATAAGCATAAAAAACAAGGTTAGAAAAACTCTGTGTATATTACCAAAGTGGGGTAGGAAAATATTGGTTTTCTTTATTCAAAACTGTTTGCAAACATTAGTACTAAGAATATTTATAAATAAAATTAATTTTTTAGTGAAATTAGGTTGTACAAGTTGTATTGTTTCCAATCCATATAGCATATTAATTAAAATAAAATTCAAAATATATCTACTATCTAATTTCACAATATCTCAGTACATATCAATGACTCATTATATTTTTCCAGAATGATCTTTTCTCACTTTATATATACACATTAATTATAATTCTCATATCAGTTTCCTTAATCACACAACATGGAATACTCAATTACATAGTTTTAATATCTGGTTAATATGTTATTTCATAATTATTCTTTTTTTGATATTATAATTTATTAACCTTCACTAACTTTGCATGTAATACCACATTGGCTAACGCATTGTGTTTTAACCATGATTTCATTTGGTGTGTTTATTCTTTTTCATCAGACCTGAGGATGATGCTGTCGTAGCATCGAAACATGCCGTATAAATAACATTGCAGCACTTATAGCAGTAACCAAGGATCAGGTAAATGCAGATAAGAAAGATATTCAATTTTTATATTTTTTCAAATTTAATAACTTTTTCTGTCAATTCTCAAAATAATACAGAAATACGAAATATGCATGATCACATAATCCTTTGTTTTTAAAAACATAGTTTTAAGTATAACTTTGACTCAAATGTCTACAATTTTAATATGCAATGAATGTTTAGATTTTTGTTACAATTTCAAGACATCCATAATTATAAAGTATCATAGCTTGTAATTAATATTACCAATTTCTTTCAAATATCAATCAAATATTGTGCATACAGTATATTCTATATTAAATTACACATTTATGTCTTTCATGTAAATTTAATACAATTTAATTAATTTAATAGAACCTAATTTCACTAAAAATTGAATTTTATTTATAAATATTCTTAAATGTTCCTTATTAAACAATTCAAATGTTTTTCAAAAATTAGTACTAAGATTATTCTTTAAGACCGAGCTGGTTTTGAACAGATTTTTGCACTCTTATCAAAGAATCACTAAGAACTGTTCCCGTACCCAAGTGAACAGAATCTCTTCCTAATGGGGAAAAGGGTGGGAAGAATCAGGAGGACATTCTTGCAAATATGGGATGCGGAGATAAGAGAACACAATATGTATCGGACCTATACACACAGACAGTTCCAATGAAAGAAACAACTATGTGATGACTTTGTTTCATCCATATGATTAATTAATTAATTTTTAGCAGTGCATACACCCATAAATAAGCTGAGGTTCTGTACGGGATTTTTGTCATTTATTTAGCAGAAAATAGACAAACCTGTTGTGACAATGCATGGAAAGAAAAGCTTTGGCACCTTTATCAGCCAGATACAGATCCCTCAAACTGTAAGGTTAAGTTTTATTAACATAAGTGAGCCTAATGATGTGTCAATTAAACCTTACACATAGTTGTTTGCGACTCATTTCCAAATATATATATATATTAGATAAAAGCTAATTTTTAGGCTTTCCTGGTTATGTGTCCTGTGCTCCCCTTAATGGCAGTTCGAGTAAGTACCAAATAGAAGTGAGCAATAGTTTTATTTTATACTAAGTTATTGATTTGAGAGAAAAATTAGTGTGGTTTCCTTGATTTATAAAGAGCACGGATTACTTTACTAGAGATGTTATACACATCAACCATTATCTTCTTTAATACTTCAAATATAACCTTCAAACTGACTCAAAAGCAAGAATTTGTTAGCGGCATTAATGTCTACGTGAGTACGTAAAAACTCGAGAAAAAAGTATTAAAAAAATTATCGAAGCATATTATTAACAACTAGTTTATAATATATAGAGATAGTAATGAAATCATAAACCTTTTCAACCTAAAAATTATAATGGATCTTTACATCCTAACGCCCCTAAACAAAAAAAGAGCGAGTCTTTACAATGTCTGAACTAATGTTTGTATATATGTCCCAGCTGGGAAAAAAAACCTTGGCAGAAAATTGCCCAATCATATTGAACCTTTTTCTTTCAAAGTCTAGTGGCTAAACAAAATGTTATAGAAAGATACTTTTTTTCATACAAAATGCTCAGTACATCAGTGATAATATTATATATATATAAACAAGGCCGNCCCCCCCCCAAAATTTTATCAACTAAATATATATGGCTTTATTTATGGTTCAAACAATATCAAAATTAAGGTACAAGTACCAATTAGGGGGATGTGTTACCATAAGCTTCCAGAGGTGTTTATTATTTAGAATATTTTCTAGCCTTCGGCAGTTATGGTGTTATGTTGTCATAAAAAAAAATTCAGATAGCTTCTAGATCTGTTTAATAATTAGAATTTGTCCTAGCCTCCGATAGTTAGTGGGTAGTGTTGCCATAAAAAACACTTCAGATAGCTTCTAGAACGGTTTTTTATTTAGAATTTTTTCTAGCCTCCGTCAATTGGGGGATGGGCCCACCAAACCCCCCTGAAATTATTGGCTGGCTAAGGCCTTGTGTGTATGTGTGTGTGTGTGAGACCAAGACACATTATTATCACATAGACCAGTCTGTTTAATACTACACGGTACTGAGTTTGTTCAGAAGCTGTTTTCATTGACAAATAGATTTGGGATCAAAAATTAATCCAAACAAAAGTTCTAAAACATTTTAAAAAACAGATAAAAATCATCCTTAGTACAACCGTAAAGTTGAGCATGAGCACCAGAAGCGAAAACGATAATATGCCAAGGCCGCAAGAGATTCTGACCCAGCGTGCTTTGTTCTCAACGTTCAGCTTGTTTAAGAGCAAACCGTGAACAAGTGCAAATATAGATAGGTCACTTATATGGCCCCTACACGATGAGTCAGACTGTCCGTATTAATAAAGTAATAATTACTGACAGTTTGATTGTTCGTGTAGGGGCAGTACCGACTATTTGTTCTGATCACATCAGTCTCAGTTCATCATTCTTGCAAATGGTGGGAGAGATTGATAGTAAGACTGGCCGTGTGCGCGCGATCGTCAGTATTTCCTTCAGCCTCAGTAGCAAACATGGACGCGGAACAAGAAGACGTGAGTGCCCCAGTCGTGTTCGCAGATAATGTGGTGGAACGACCAAAGCATGTGGGGGTTTTAAGAGATTTAGTAGAGCTCTATGAAACCATGCTAAAATTGTGGAACACCTCGAAATGCAATGTACATGAATAAGAACAAAAGAAATTTGGCCTTAGATAAACTTTTAGATATATATGCATAAAAATGAAAGCAGACGCAAAACGTGAGGATGTAAGAAAGAAAATTAATGTTTTGCGATCAAACTACCGCAGAGAGCTGAAAAAAGGTTTTTCAGCCAAGGCGGTCAGGAATCAGCACAGACATCGTATTTTAACCATCGTCGTTGAACTCCTATGCTCTCTTATTGTCCGTGTTGTTGCAAGTTGCATGCAGGAGCCAATACTGATACAAATAATGACACGATGACAGTCTCGTTGTAAATACTGATGTATACTGTCATTCAGAATGTCTAAACTCTTGCAGTCATGAACATAACTAGATGGACAGTGTGTGGCAGTAAATTACAATCCAGCTTTTATACCGTGTCATTTGTGTTGTACGAACGGAAGAGGAATTAAAGTTATACCCGCCTCGGTGGCGTAGTTGGCTAACGCGCTAGTCGTGTTAAGCTCGGCCACCGAGGACGGGGAGATCGAGGTTCGAATCTCGGTCGGGTGAACTGGGGGTGGTTTTTCCTAAATGGTTTTCCACTCTACCTTCACGCAAATGCGGGTTCACTTCCTCTAAAACCAACCCTCCCAATTCCTAATCCATTAGCGTAATTAGTACTTAAGCGTATAACCCGAACGGGTAGTAAGACGCAGTGCTAAATATTATTATTATTAATAATAATTAAAGTTATGCATATAATATGAGCTTGCGCAGCATCCCTCTTCCCCTTTTCAATGACTTGAGTATTCGAAAAGAACAAAGTCTTCTCTTGTTGCTGCGTTTTAAAATATTTGCCTTTGAGTGAAAGTTTACCACAGTGTCCAATATATGTTGTGTATGGTGGTGATTTGTTTCAGATAGTAGTTTGCCCAAAAATGGCTTTCTCCCAAATTTGATACCACTATGTTGATTTTGTAATCAAGAACTATGGCAAAAGTAATAATATTATGTTCGATGGATACAATTTTGGAGCCAGTACTAAAGACATGAATACATGAGACGGGCAAAGTAAACATAATCGGAGATTGCTGTGAATCTTACAATGATACCAACTACATAACACAAATGTATTTCAAATTCACCAAACAAGTCGAGGGTCATAGATAGATCTTCTCACTGCCGAGCTAAGATCTGCCGGCCTTCAAATGGTGGACATGGTCGTGAACACAGCCATAAATCTACACAAAAGAGCTTGCAATCAACTGTGGTTGGAGAAGACACAAACTTTATCAGACCTTAGATGTCGGCTTTCTTTCTCTAGGTTCACAAACATGCTAAAGGAAAATAATTATTCAAAATGTCGAGATGTGGATTCAAGGACCTTGGTCGTTAAATTAAAAGTAGTTTAGAGTGTTTTTTTATAGTTATAGCAGTTCATGTATTCACTAACAATACTATTTTTACCATTTAAATTAAATGTAAATTAAAATATATTTTATTTAATTTTATAACTTTATTTAATTTTACCTGATTAGTACTTACAATAAATTTAAATTAATTTTTTAACAGTGATCCATTCAATGCACAAAGGCAGCTCTAGGTTTTTCCCTTTTCTAACCTGTGCCCTATAAAATATCCTGCTATTTTCTGAGCAACGTCAAAACATCGTCTTATGCAGTCAGTGACCGATAAATTGAATTCACGATTATTCATTCAGGGTAATAAGGAATAGTGTATCAGAGAGCCCTGAAATTTTTTTTTTCTATTTCAAGAATCTGCGTGAGAGTTCTGAAGCACATAGAAACTTGTTCTTGGAGAGAAATATAATATTTCGTCCACGATGATCGCGAAGTGTTTGGCATCGGTGATCCACGAAGTCAAAGTATGTGTCATGTGATGGCTAAAGTCTCGTTGCAAATTTCATGGAAACACTATTTTAATGAATCCCGATCCACCTATTTCTTTAAAAAAATTGGCAAGTCTTCGCACCACAGCCTCTAAAGGTTTAAAAGATGCATCAGTGTGCCCACGAATCGCGAGTCCTTGGATGACCAGAAACTTAAGGGATGGCGGTATCTTCATTAAAGAGCTCATGTTTTATTCTATCTATATTTTTATAGCATTGTAAAGTTGGCACAATATATTCACGCCAGACTTCATGGTTCCCAACTTTAAGACAGATTCTCGGTGGTATTCCGATATTTCGTTTGTTTTGATTTTTTGATTTTGCAAGCGATTTTTTTTCCAGTTTTGGAAGCTTGGAATATCCGTGCAGGAGTTTCGACCTGTGCCAATAAAGTTGTTTTATGACTCATTGATGACACTTCTACACTTTCACTCGAGGTTATTTTTTTTACTATAAACTCACCTAGTTTGTTATTTTTACGTACAATAACTAATTTTTTAAAATCCTTTACTTTTACATAAAGCAAACGCTGTATTCTTCTTTAACCTTTGGGGTCTGGAACTAAAAATAAATAACATGAGGACTGGTGGTGTTGCATTTTTGCAACATCCTTGTATGTTCTAAATAATAATCAAAAACACATCCTTTAATAAATAATAATATTATTAAATACATATTTGAATAATATGATATTTTAGTAAATTTTATTTAAAAAAAGAAAGAAAATTACAATAATGCTAAACTGTTAAAAAAATATAGCTTATTATTAAAAAAAAACCTAAAAAATATTGTAAGGCATTATTTTAAATTTTACTGTATTACAAAGTTACTGAAAGAGAGGATGGATTGTTTACTACTGCACCACAATGTTGTTTTCTATATTCTCACCAGGCGGGGGCGGAGATTTACGATTCACCCAACCCAAGCAGCTGAGGAGGATTTGAGGGGGCACAACCCCAACCGCCGGAGGAGGAAAGACAATTTTCGAACTATATATACATCTATAAGCTATTTAGAAGTTTTTATGAATAGTATTACTGTGGACTTGGGTTTAACATTTTTTAAACTAGTCACCAACATTGAAAATATAAAAAGTAAGCCTTGACTCAAAGAAAATTGTTTTGAACATCCTCTAATAAACTATGTCTAATAGACTATACATTTTTCAATTTTTTTTTAACTAATTAGATGCTTTTACCTTCATACTTTAACTCCATTCCAAACCCCTCAGTAGTTTTAATCAGCGTACTGTTTTTGATAAACACCTTTTTAGTCAAATTGTAGATTGCTTCTGGGAAACAACTGAAGATAAGAAGAGCAAAGAAAAGTACAACAGAAAAGGTTATTATTGTATTACGATGTAGCTAGTGAGAAAATTTGCCGCCTACGATTGTACAAATACAGACTATCCAACCCATACATATTGTCAAAGGGAACGAATTTTACGCTGCCATTGATATTACAAAAAAAAGCTGTTAGTTTTAGATTTTGTATGTAATTCATTTATAAAAAAAAATACTGTTCAGCAATTCTATGTCCCTATTTAATATGAAACCAATTTTGGATAAATTTGATATTTACGATAATTCAAGCAAAAATGTATAAGTAATAAATATTTTCCTCAACCCCTGCAAGGTGTACTTTTACGCTCGATCCCTGTACGAGCAGGACTGCCGCCACTGTCACCGGGGGTATTCCAAAGTTTTTAAATTCACCCTCCAAACCCTGCTCCCTTGGAATATAAATATAAGTTTTTCTTATGTTATCTAAATCTTTCTTCTTCTTCTCCCAGCCAGGGCTGCACTATAATGGCGTCACTTTAAGTCCAATCGGGAACCCAACAAATCGTTTAAAATACTCTTGGCCAGAATGATGGCAAACTCTAAGAACTATATGTACAGATTTTGAAAATTGAAAAATGACACCTAGACACGGGAATCGAACCCGGGACCTCTGGCTTAGTACGCCAATGCTCTAACCACTGA
>CABFWB010005829.1:16564-39778 GCA_902151455.1 Timema bartmani | reverse complement strand
CCGAGATTCGAACCTCGATCTCCCCGTCCTCGGCGGTCGAACTCAACACGACTAGTGCGTTAGCCAACTACGCCACCGAGGCGGGTTTTGGCCATGTAAAAAGAATGGAAACAGGATGGGTGGTAAAGAGGTGGATAGAAGAGGAGTTGACTAGTAGACAAAGAGGAGACCCAATAAGTGGTGGAATGACCTAATCATCAGTGATGTGGCAGTGAAAAACCAGAACTGGAGATCAATGGTTGAAAACCAAACATTTATGAACCATGTGGGATGGAGGAGACTCGCTAACATTGTATTCGGCACCGTTGGAACAATTACTTACATGATGATGATGATGGTGGTGGTGGTGATGATGATAGTTATAATGTAAGAGAAGCAAACTATTTTATTTTGGGAATCTAATGGTTTGAGGAAAGTATACATTGGTTAAATTTATTAATGTATTTAAAAATTTAAAATAAATTAGGGATAACCTGACTTTTACCATCATTTCCTATATAACAGTAGATGATACCTGACTATAGAAAAATAATTTCATTGCTCAAAGTTCAATATTTTACAAATTCAAATCTTCAATTTACCTTCAAATCTTATATTCTTGGGAAAAATTATGAACGTTAGAGAAAATATAACAGTAACTAAATGTTAACATTATTTCTTATAATCCATTAATTATCATTCATACATTCAGGTAAGTGTTAAATTAAAGTCTGTTCACGGTAGAAATTGTTTTCTGAAAGGCCTTTTACCCCACCATAAAGCTATTATATAGTAGGAAATTGGTAGGAAAAAAGACCTTTCAGAGAGTAAATTCCTACCGTGAATGGAGTATACTAGTCTGCGGTCTGGTTGTTTTAAGTTCATCCTAGAATTATAATTGGTTCTGAACCATCAATAAGGAGTATTAAAGCTATAAAACAATTTTCACCTGAAAAAAAAAAGTCTTTGAGGATTTTATGCTTGAATTCAACATTTTCTTGAATCCTGGAATCTCCTTAAGGATTTGAGGGTCCTTTACCTATTTTTATTCCTATGCAAATTTGAATCTTTGGAAATCCTGCGTGCACCATATCATCAGCTTTTCTTTAATCTTCCCCAGTTTTAGTTTCCTTTGAATTTCTCTCTCGCAATTCATACATCTGTTTGCTGGTTGACCTTCCTCTACCACTCAAACAAGTTGTCTCAACAATGCCTTACACCCTCACCCAACCCTTGACCCATAAACACCCTGTAACCGCTAAGATTTTAAACTAAACATTTTCCAATTTTAACCGAATTTATCCTTGATAAAGTTTTTCCCTGCTTGAATATGTTTTCAAATATGCTCACATCTTCTAAACATAAACATTTATTTAAGTTATTTTACCAGCAATTAATGTTTTATGTATTATCTGTGGTGCTGTGTAAATGTGGTACACAAACAAACACCGTACACCCATCTTTTGTTACAACGGCATAGCTAGGGAATTTATTCTTTAACATGCCAGATACAACCTAACTTTAATTTTAGTGTTTAGTTGTGAATCAATGGTTTTTTAATAAAATATGTGAATTCCCCTATTTTTCCTTATTTTTGTTTTTAGCTTTATGTCCTACTACCCTTTTGGATTATAAGCCCAACTAGCCCATGTACTTACCCTAATGTGTTAGGGACAAAGAAGGTTGAATTTAGAAGTGTACCCACATTTTTGGAGGGGGTAGGAGGAAAACGAGAGAAAGAAAAAGAATGTGTGGAAAACCATTTTGGAAAAACCACCCGACCAAGATCTTATTTAAGATTCGATTCCGTGAATTTTTATTTATATTTCATTTAAATTCTGACTTTTTCCCACATTTAAAAATCAAATTCCTTGCCTTTTCCACTATTTTAAATCAAATTTCCTGATTTTACTCTTGATATTATTTAAAAATTTTTTTAGAAAATATCTCATATTTATTTATTCTTCATGTTAGAGTTGGGTCGAATGACTCGAATCCACTATTTTACTAATCCCGAATCTTGGAAAAAATTAAGAACATAAGCGGTCAAATAAATATAATTGAATAGAAAATACAAATAGTAACTAAATGTTAGCATTTATTCTAAAAATACACTTATTATAACATTCATACATTCATTTAAGTGTTAAATTATTGCTCTGGGGCCTGGATGTTAAGTTGATCTTATAATAATTATGATTGGTTCTGCACAACCAATAAGCAGTATTTGAGCTCTAGAACTAATTTCACTTGAAAAGGTGATTTTTTTAAAATGATATAGCCCTCGAATCTGAAATTTTCTTAAATCCTTGAGCATCCTTAAGAACTCGAGGGCTCATCCTTAGTTAAAATCTCTGCCTGTAGCCACCGTGCTATTATCTGTTAAGGAGTGTTTCTGAACCTAGTTTGATAGGAAAGTTTAGAGTTATTGTTGAACCTCAGTTTTACTGCTTATCTCTAACATAATGTAAACGCAATATTGTGTTTGTTCCTTTTATATGTTTCTATCCACCTTTCCTATATCTTCTTCCAAATATAATACAACTGGTTTTCCTTATAGAGATATAACATAAAGTAAATGTAAGATGTATAATCCAGCGTATGTCTGGTAAGTATAATCTCTGTGAGCAATGTCAATATAACATTATAATAAAAAAACACTCAAGATGTTTATCAATATTTTAATGCCTTTTTAAACATAAGTAAAATAAATAACAATACAAATAAACACACTAAAAATGTTTGCGCATAATATCCCCACTTCTTGAATACCTCAGATTATGCTATTGAGAGGCGGGAATGCTGACCGCCGTGGTAGGTTGGTAGAACTGCTGCTGCTGTTGTTGTTGGGGTGCAGGGTTGCCAACCTGAAGTCCTTGTAGTGCAGTGAGAGGGAGCGTTGCACTCACAGTGATAGGTGGCATCCCTGGTAGGGATATGGGAGTTGTAACCGGCATGCCAGGGATAGACAAGCCACCCCCACCTGGACACCACAAAAACACAACATTGCCAACATTACAATAACAAATCTTAATGTAACATTGCCAACATTAGAATAATAAACCTTAGTGTAACATTGGCAACATACCCTATACATAGGGACATGAAAAATTCACATTTGCGATAAAGCAAATTTTTACATGAATTCTATTGTTTTCAAGCAAATAGCACGAATTTAAAGTTTTTTTCCTAAATAAACACAATTTTGTTGCAATTTGGGCAAATACTATGACATCCAATGTAATTTTCAATGTGGTAACACTGGTGATAGCGCTATATCAGGTCTTCAGTTTGTACAGGTAGCATCCGTTTTTGCTAATTTTAACTAGGTATAAAAAGGAATTACAGGATATACAAGTATTTTCATGGATTTAGGTTTTTTTTAAAAAAGATTAACATTAAAAATCACGATTTCTACTTTTACACATTTCAATACTTAAATTTCAATTTCGATAGATTGATCCTTTGTTTTCAGCTTTTAGAAGATTTCACGCTAGGTCCAAGCAAGGACATTAATATATATAGATCGTGCTAAGCGAGGTCATGTTCGGCAAAATGGTATCTTCTTTATTTTTATTCCTTTCTCCTTATTTGATAGTTGTTTAGTTTTCTATAACAACATGTTTCAATATTAGAGTTGTAAAACTGGAAGGTAATGATATTGATATATCGAGCTTGACATTACTAAGTGTGAAATGTTTTGTACATATTTATATTTGATATTTCTCCAAAGGTGTAAATAAATAGTTAAATACACAATACGAACAAAACATGTAGACAGTTATATCCTAATTTTAAAAAAACAAACTAAGCTGACTTGTATTTACATAAATAATAACATCGCTTTGAGAATATAATATCATCGCTCTTTGAGAAAAATCACACCACTTTTCCCCTAAAAATAGCCTCATCCTTTGCATGTCTCTAATTATAGAGTGTAAGAAAGTACAAAAAAGAGGGATGGGTACAAATAATGGAGAATTAACACAATATGGCATTTGAATTAAAAACTTTACATTGCTGCCACTGGACAGATTTATCATCATTGCCCAATCTTCTGACCTAGGATTCATACAATCTTTGATTTCCCCTTTTTTAGGAAGTTGGGTTGCACATTTCATATTCCCTCCTGATGAGTTCTCATAGAATAAAATAGATCAAAGAATAGAGCAATATCAGTCAATTTTTTTACAAGAAGCAGCAATTACCTCTTTGTCCAGTGGAAGCAGTGTAAAGTGTGAACTGTGTTCCTTTTGTTAAAAAAAAAGTAATATTGTGTTAGTTCTATTTTATTTGTTTCTATCCATATTTCTTTGAACTTCAATATATATCAAAAAGTGAACTGACCCGCTTCAATGGCCGCACAGTCTAAGGCGCTACTCTCACAATAGAGTGCCGATGAGGGAGAGATTGTAGCTCGACCCCGGTCGGGTGTACTGAGGTTGATTTTCCCTAAATGGTTTCCCACTTAGTCTCCATGCAAATGTGAGTAAACATCCTATAAATTCAACCCTACTCATTCATAGCCCATTTGAGTAATTAGTGCATAAGTGTATAACCCAAATAGGTAGTAAGACTTGATGCTAAAAAAAAGTGAAAAGAAATTTTCTTAAATAGTTATAATGACATAGTCTAATGTAATGTCTAACATTATTATAATACACAGAGGAGAGAGCAAGGCCAAGAAATGTGATAAAACTAAATGGAGTAGATTTGGAAAAAGCAAAGAGCACGAAGTATCTTGGTAGCGTGATTGAGGCAAAACGGAGCAGCAGAGACGATATAGTGGGATGATGGCAACAGGGAGAGATTGTCTACAGGTGTGTAAGAGACCTACTATAGAGAAGAGAAGTGCCTCTGAAGTATAAGGAAGTGTTGTATAGAGCATGCTTCATATCCATAGTAATGTATGCAGAGGACACTTGGACTTTGGATAAAAGAGAAACAAGGAAAGTGAAAGCCATGGGAGTGAAGATGTAAGGTCAAGAGTTGAGGTACAGGAAGCACACGAGATTGTTGAGGAAGCTAGGATGAGATGGTATGGACACGTAATGAGGAAGGAAGACGAGAGGATTCCATGTAGGGATGAGACTGCAAGAGAAGGCAGTAAGAAGAATGGTGGAAGGATAGAGGGAGATGGAGGTATTTTACTAAACAGACCCAGCCAAAGGCTGAAAACAGTTCACGATGATGCTGATGATCATCATACAAATGAACACTACAGCAATTACACTACTCTTAAAAATAAATACATATTAAAAAAAATATACTTAAAACTTTACATCCATTACTGTTTCCAGCCTGTGGTCAGTTTCTTATTCAAGCCATATATTTTCCACTACCGGCTTGCTAGACCTGTCATAGCTTCATATGCCTTATAATCTAACTTTAGACAAGGACGGGCACAACATCCAGTCATCAGCCGTTAATTCATCATTGTTAAAAGGTAAACCCACATTTCCCCGATGATTATTTTTGGCCATGCTGGGAATCGAACCCGAGACCCTTAACTCAGTAGACAGACACCCTACCGACTAAGCTAAGGTGTCGGATGTTTATTAAACTAAGTATATTATAATTAAATGACTTTTAAAAATAATTATGGGTGTGCAAACCTTCGGCTTAGCTTCAAATACCCATCAGCTTTCACTTTAGTCCGAAAGTAAAATACCGGATTCGACAACTATGAAACTTTGAAAATAAAACACTAAGCTTTTTTAATACCACGCTTACTACCTGTTCCAGTTATACGCTTATGTACTAATTAGACTAGTGATTTTAGGGATGAAGAAGGTTATATCTATAGGAAGTGTACTAACATTTGCATGGAGGGAAAGTGAAAAACAATTTTGGAAAATCACCCTCATTACACCCGACCGAGATTTGAACATTTATCTTCCTGTCAAAGCCATTCTAGTCTACTGCAAGAGTAGTGCCTTCGACGACGCAGCCACCGAAGCAGGTAATATTTAAAGCTGAGATACACATTTATGTTTTAATTTTTGACATTTGTGCAGTTATGTACATTACATTTAATGAAAAAGGCATGAGTATTTCCTTGATGGATTATGCTATGGCTCCATCTTATAAGCCATGCTATAGTGTAAACATGGGAGGTAAGCTTGATAATTTTCAGGGTAAATGAAGCATACATCACAAATTAATGTTCAGATTACAAACATTTAAAATAACTAAATTATAAGTTTTTATATTAACTGGATCTATCAGTTTAGTGTAAAATATATTAATTAAGTTTGAAATATAGCATTATGTAAACTGTAATCAATACTCTATGGATAGAGCCCCGTAGAAATAATTTTATTTTTAGTTAAATCTTATTTTTCAGTGTTATTTCATGTTTATAAAATATATAAAATAATTTAATTCGTTTTATAAGGGGGTTTCGTGTGACAAGACAATTTCGTTTTATTTTGCAATTCAAAAACATTGTAGATCATATCTAAAGATTATTAAAGGAAAAAAGTACTTTATTACATTTTTGTATGGCACTTTTCATGTTATCGCATTTCACCATTTTTAAGGGGCTCTACTTATGGGCGATATTTATTTGACTCAGCTAGTTTCAGATTGGGAACATTGGACTCCGCACACCCCTAAATCCGATCATATCAAAGAGGTTGTAAGGTAAAGAGGTGTTACTTGTGGCCAGGGTGGTTGCAGAGCTGGCCATGGACGGCATCACTCCACTAGCTGTGGCCGCAGTCTCTGTGCCGCTGCGAGAAGGTAGCGGGAACAGGTGAGCGGTAGTGGTAGTGCCACCTGCCATGGCAGGGTGGAACTCTGCCAGGTTGTTCACGGCTGGTTGACTAGAAACACTCGCAGGTACGTCAGGAGGGCCCACTGGGAGAAGGGGGACAGGAGCCTGTACAAAATATTGTATTTATTGACCTGAGGCAAAAAACAGTTTTAAAACACACTCTATACCCTGAAAGGTAGTAGCTATGCCTTGGCCCCCTATCCATGGGGTCTACTCAACTTGACCAATGAAAGTCCCGACTTTTTCCCTGATCGTTTCCTAAAATTCCAGACTCAAAAGTACATCACACCCTTACCCCGATGATTTTTACTAACAATTTTTTTGAATAATAATAATAATAATAATAATAATAATAATAATAATAATAATAATAATAATAATAATAATAATAATAACAACAACAATAACAATAATAATAATAATAAGTTTAAAATTAAAATAAACTTTTTTTTTGTATTAACATAGTCTATTAGGAATTATAAAATATATTACACAGCTACAAACAAAAAAAGACAGTTTGAATCACATTGTAATTTATTGATTATTATATTTTGAGTAAAACAACATTTTCCCGGATTCTTTTTGTACTTTAACAAATTCCCGAATTAATGCCGTTTTTTCCTGACCATTTTAAATCCTCGGCTGGTTCTAGTTTTCCTGGATGGGAGACAACCTGCCTATCTTATAAGCTACATCATTGTGGAACCAAACAAGGTAAGTTTGTTGTTACCTTCAAGGGTGAATGTAGAGTAAGGTATGAAAACATATTATGTTTTCTTGCAAGTATGGGCGACATATAATGGCAATGTCAAATCAAGAGCGCAGTGACAACATCTTAAATGCTGATAACAGCAGTTTCAGACAAATTGCAGAGCAATTCAACTACCTCACGGCTACCTGGAAACATATATAAAATGCACTATGGATGATAGGTGCTCTCGTGTGGGATATTGGTGGTTGAAGTTCTCTTAAATGTGTTGGAAACTGCCACTACTAGCATTCCTTTGACAATGCAATTATATGTCACCCAAACCTGAAAGAAAACATAGTACATTAATAGACATTTTACCCCATGTTTCCACACTTTTGACTCACTTGTAAATGACATCTATTAATAAGAAGTAAATTATTATTTACAGTAAATAGTATATTCATAAGACTTATTAATCCTTTCCCTGGCGTGGATATTGAACGTCTTTGTTTGCCCAAATATTTTCTGGTCCGGGCGCGAATCAATGTTTCAATGCAATATGTTTTTGTTATGCCATCTATCAATGAACTACCGTACTTTTAGCCAGTCCGAAAACTTCATATTGAAGCTGAGAGATGGATCTATCAGTTCAATGATATAATATGATCTTGAATAAAGCAATAAATGAGAATAAATAAGCAGCAAAAATATTTGTCCGGGTAAGAGTATACTAGTAGAAAAATGGCTGCCGGTCCTAGCGGATAGCGGTGCCAACATGAATGCCAGAGAATGGGTTAAGGGCTTGATCTAAGGTAGCAGAACGAGGAGCATATTTTAAGAGAAGTGCACCAGCGCTAGAGTGTAGGATGGGAATACCATGGTGATAAATAAAGGGAGTTCAACCCCACCCCTCCTCCCTTTGCATAAAATCAAGTCTGTTGTAAGCTTGTCATCTTAGAATGTCGGAACTAAACTAATGTGTTAGGGATGAAGAAGGTTGAATTTAAATAAAATTTACCTACACCTGAGTTAAGCACTATTGCTAGAGTGACTCCATAAGAGCATTCAACCCCCGAAGTAGTATACAACCCACTTATTTCTAGTCAAAGATGAGAACAAAGAGTTATAATGTAGCATGTCATTTATATAATATGACATCGACAATCAAAATTCCATAAAGACAATTAAAACAAGATAACAAGTACTAATCTATTCCAATAAGAAGAGAAAGGTGATGACTCATTTCCTGTTGTAGTTTATTTTTTGAGGCAGTTCTGTTGCTATATAACGGATTCCTGTGACTCACATTTTTGTATTCCATTGTATTTATTCACCAGAGGAAGAACTACTCCATAAAACTTCAGCACCGAAGACTATTAGTGGCCACGATGTGTCAGGCATCGGTCTTACCGCCGCGTCGCAGAGGAAGCCTCTTCTGAGACTGAGTATCATGTCAGAATGTCTGATATTGCTATCTATGTCCCTCTGACATAGTTTCATGTAACTAGAATGTTTTGCTTTATTTTCAATGTCGATTAGACATTGAGTAGCATGTCAGAATATCTGACATTGCTTTCTATGTCCACCAGACATAGTGTATTGTGTTAGTGTGTCCGAGTTATTTTCTGTGTCCATCTGATACAAGTTTTAATGTCAGAATGTCTAACATTATTTTCTATGTTCATCAGACATAGTTTCTTGGGTCAGATTGTCTGACGATTATTTCTATATGCCCATAAGGCATAGTTTAAATACGAGGGCTCTATACTCTACATATGTATAGGACCAGGTGATTGAGTATACTGAGTCCATGAATTTGATTTCCTTTTCTAAGTCCTTAAGACTTCATTATATTATTATGACACCCTAAACGGTATGGTCTTGTTTAGAATCTCATTATGGCTACAATCAGATCATCTAACATTTTCTTCTTGGACCTAGTTAGGTCAGTGAATGGTTGCAATCCCGATTGCACCCTTGTTTGTGTATCTATTTACGGTGAGCAATCTGTGGGAACACTATTAGATTGAAGTAGTGGCCCGTGGGGATAATGCTTTGTTCCGGCCCCTTTAGGCGCCATAGGTATCTAAGTGTTCAACGATAGTTTGTACTAGGTATTTTTTGCCCTAGTAATCGGTAGATATATACATTTACTATTGTTTGTCCTGGCAGTATTCATTAGGAAATGATCGGTAATAGTAAAATCACTGTGTAGATGCCTGATTGTTAGTCATCTATTATTTGTAAAATGGAAGCTCCTCTTATAGAATATTATTCTTTGGTTTTTTGTAACTCTCCATGAGGGTTAATACAAGCTAGCTAGCTTAAATAATATTCTTCTTAATAATTCTAAAATTATAGGATTTATTATTATTATTATTATTATTATTATTATTATTATTAGCACCGCGTCTTACTACCCGTTCGGGCTATACGCACTTACGCTAATGTGAAATGGTAGGGTGATTGTGAGATGAAATGGAGGACCTACAGTTTAACGTGGAATCCGAACCACGGTGGAGGCCTGGAATTACTCACATTCACAAGTTGTGATTAATACACATCTTGTCAGAGGTGAAGGAAGAGTTTGGCAATCAGATAAATCTGTGCCGGGACCGAGGATTGAACCCCGGACCCTCAGCACAGGAGTCCGACACCTTACCCCTAGACCACCAGGTCACCAATATAGGATTTGATGCTATGTTTCTATTTTCAATTGTTTCACTATTGTTCATGATTAGACCCCTCAGGTATTAGCCTGGCTAGATTGTCTTTTTGTATATTGCCTAAAACTCAATTCCCCTTTTTACTGTTGCCGAGTTGTGGCAGACACTTCTTCATTCGAGTAAGAGCGAGTATCCCTATTTCTAGAGTTATTAAACTAAACGAAATGTCCTATCTAACTTCTGTCGGTTCGTTGTCTACAAGGTATTGATACCTATCCGTCCAACCTAATGTTTTCTACCTCGATAATGGAATACAGTTATCATTAATTAATTGAATTAAAATCTTGTCACTCATGTAATTCTACATCTTTTTGTTTACTTTTTAATAAACTTATATATTTCTGTGATGCATTTTCCTTTCCTATCCTTCATCAGGTATAACTTATTTAATTATGTAATAGCAATTGTTTCTTTTTTTACTTGATAGGAGAAGCAACAATTCAATAAGTGAAACAAGAGAAGATTACTGAAGAGTAAGCGCTAACACGAGTGATTGTTGTGGTTCCTCATTTTTAATATTGTGTCGCAGCCTATCTCCAGGTGAGAGATGGTTAAAGACATGGACATTTCAAAAAGTATTTAAAAAAATAATTAGTATAGACATGTAAATCTTGAGCTAGTTCTATCCAGTCCACCTCATTACACCCTATCTCTTTAAGGTCCATAATAATATTATCCTCCCAGCTGCGTCCAGGCCTTGCCAATGTTCTCTTCCCATTCAGTTTGCCAGTCAATGCCCTGAAAACGGTTCTAGAATCTCCCAGCTGCACTGCATGTCCTGCCCACCGTAATCTATGAGACTTGATTATCCTAGCAATGTCTTGTGATGAGTACAGGGTATGTAACTCATCATTATGTAGCCTGCTCCCCTCCTCAGTAGCCTCATCCCTTACTGCTAATTAAAATGCACCCCTGTCAAAGGGTATCATTTGTAGCAATGATAGTTCCTATCAAATTGTTAAGAGAATAATATAAATAATCTAGCAATACCAGTAGCACCTGCTTGGTCCATTGGTACTTACCGGTGGTTTGACCAGAAGAGTAGCAGGATGTGACGTAGAGGTCTTGTTGCTAGTGAGAAGTGGAGATGTCAAGGACACAGGATGGCCTCTGATTGGGATCCTATGAAGGTAACCGTAGCCGATACCACATCCCAGGCTGAAACAAATATATTGATGAGTAAGAATGTGGAGTTACCCATTCACATTGATAAATAAACGGCCGGGGACCGGATGTTGTGGGTGTATGGTCTAAGGTGCTAGTGTTGCAGGAGATTAGACTGCCAGCAACGAGGAAATTGAGGTTCAAATCTCAATTGGTTTTACCGAAAAGTGTTTATCCAAAATGATTGTCCAGTTTCCCTCTAAGCAAATGTGGGTAAGCATAGTATAACCTTCATCGCTAAAAAAGAAAGGAGAATTGTTACTTAGTAATCTTAATGACAAATGACTTCATAAGAAGCTTCTTTGACATTGCGAATTCATATCTAAATAAATTTGTATATCCAAATTACAAATGTTGGTCCTAAATAATAAAAAAAAGGATAAAATATTGTTATAACATTATAAGTTTTTATTTTTAAGCCAGAGTTGGTACATTTTTACTGACTCGGACGCCAACAAAAATTGCTTTCGACTTGGGATTGACAGCCCTTATAAAAGCACACAAGTTTTCAGGATTGTTACTTGTTTTTCTATCTCAATAGACACGTTGATAGTTGGTCATTACTAAAGTAATAGTCTAATTGTAAGGAAACATAGCCCATGTGTAAAGGGGCAAAGTACGCTTCTTGGTGGTGTGTCGGTTACCTGCCATCCCCGCCCCAGGAAGTGTTTGGAGTTATAGTGACTTCTCGGCAAGTGTCCTCTCCTGTGTTGTAAACGTAAAGTTTGAGGGGCCTCCCCTCGTGGGCCTCAATCAACGTGAACAGGTCTTCACTCTCGTGGAGAACCGAATCGGCACCGATGATGTAGTCGTTGAACGGCCGCAGTCCGGCCATCTCGGCAGGGGAGGACGGATGGACCTCCTGACAAGAGCACAAACAATTGCTTGTTTCACAATCGGAAGAATGGTTAGAGGCAAAGTGCCACACCAGATAACTATTTGTAACAATGGCGAAAAAGACATTTAAATAAATACTAGAATAGAGTTTAATCCACTATTTCACGAAAGTGAATCTCCATTTTACCTTTGAATCCTGAATCTAGAATCCAAATATTGGAAAAAATTTATGAACATAAGAGGAAATATATATATATATAAAAGAATAGAAAATACAAATATTAACATTCTTTCCTATAATCCATTCATTATAACATTCATATATTCAGTTGAGTGTTAAATTACTGGTCTGGGGTCTGGTTGTTGAGTTAATTCTATAATTATAATTGGTTCTGTACCATCAATAAGCAGCTCTAAAACAAATTTCAATTAAAGAATTGAATTTTTTTTAAAGGATTTGAGTCTCGAATTCAAGATTGTCTCAAATACTCGAATGTCTTTAAGGATTTGAGGTATTTGAGGGTCCCATCCCTAATCAATACCCCAAAATGGTTTGTTAATTAGGGGTGTGTGAATTCCCATTTTTCAATTTAAATTAAGCTTAAATTAAAAATATGAAATATTTTCAAAGTTAAAATATTTTTTGTTTATTGTTTTATGTGTAAAAAAAATTATTTTAATTAAATAAATATATACATTAAAATCATTTATTAAATATTTTATTGTACAATTGTTTGTAAAATTTTATTTTAGTCTGATATATAAAGTTATTATTACAACATGCAATTCAATTACTTCAGATTTGTTTATATGAATATTAATTTGTAATGTATGAGAGATCAGAACTGCAATAATTGAACATGGAATGGGAATGTTAATTGTCAATATTTTTATTTGGAAGTATGTTTTGATAATGGATGCCAACATATTTTCTGGAGTTAAGTCAAAATGTTCAAGCTTTGCATCCCCCTAAATTAAATACTTTATATGATAACTAAATAAGTGATGTTACACAATTTTACAAATTTTCATATAACTATGAACAAAATTTTCAAAAATATGATTTCGATAAACTTCCCTTTATGTAAAATTTTCTCAGAGAAGAATAAACAAATAATCTTGTTAATCATAATAAACACTCTTTACATAATATACATACATTTTAACGAAAATTGTTCAACTATTTTAAACAAATTTCAAATACCATTTATTTGTAAACTACCCTCAAATTCAGGGTGCATACCAAACTTTTATTATAAAATTCTCTAAAACCATTAAAAAATTTCTGGTTTAAATTTGTTTTACAGTTTTCCGTGGTGATGGCCATTTTTATGGTTTATTAAATTGATCACACATTTTCAAAAACCATCCTAATGGATACTAAACATCAACATGATTATAAGTTCTTTATAAAGTATTTTATATTTTATCTATTATTTGTGTTCCTGTGCAAATGTGTTATAAAACCAACCCCGTACAACACCCTCATATTATAATAACGTAAAGGCAATCCATTTGGTTAACATCGAGAAATTAAATTTCTCACCTTAGTTTAAATGTTAGGTGTAAAATTAGTAAAGTATTTAAATTTCCTGACATTTCCTTATTTTTGATTAACTTCCCTACATTTACCTGTTTTCCCTGACATCGAAAAATTCCCCGACTAGTCCAGGTTTTCCCTGTCTGTAACCTACCACGAAATTATTTTTAATTCATAAAAATAAAAAACATATTTTTACCTATCATGAAAAACCATTCTCAGATATCCAGTTTAAGCTAAATCTTCAAGGCAATTTTCAAAAACTTTGAATTTTTCTATAATTTTTCATAAGTAAACTATCTTAAAATTAACTTGAAAAAAATACATTTTTATCTAGCATGCAAAATAGACACTAGATTATATGTCGAACAAAATTGTTCAAGAAATTACAAATTAAAAAAAAAAGTAATCAGTCAACTACAGTAAAATAATTTTTTTTAGAAAAGCAAATATATATAAAATGATGTGTATTTTAAAAAACTTACCAGATAACCACCTTGAAAATAATTGTTTGAAACAAGTAACGTAAACAATTTATTTGTCATGTCAAAATACTCCCTGGATATACATTTTATAAAAATTTGTTAAGAACCATTTTTGAAATAATTTGATTTTTCAAGATTCACCCATCAGTAAGCTACCCTTAAATGGATTTGTAGCCAAAACCAAGTATACAAAGTTAATTGGAAGGTCAAATACTTCCTAGATATACACTTTATATAAAACCATTATAGCCATTACATTTTCTCTAAAATCTATCTTCCTATTCAATTAGTGTAGTTAATGTATATACTCCATTCACGGTAGGAATTACTCTCTGAAAGGTCTTTTTTCCTACCAAAATCCTACTATATAATAGCTTTTTGGTAGGAAAAAAGGCCTTTCAGAAAACAATTCCTACGATGAACAGACTTTATGTATCCCAGACTACTACTAGCTTAAGATGTGACGAAATAAAATAGTTAACTGCTATAATTCTATTAATATTAATATCTTATTAAAAGGAATGAAACCTTCGAGGTTTAAGGATATTCGGGATTCGAGAAAATTTCAGATTTGATACCCAAATCCTTAAAAAAGTGTTTTTTTTCTTCAAATTTTCAAATTACATTGGTTTTAGAGCTCTAATACTGCTTTTTGGTGGTTCAGAACCAATTATAATTACAGGATGAACTTAACAACCAGACCCCAGACCAGTAATTTCAAAACACTTATGAATGAATGTATGAATGTTATAATGGATGAAACCCGACTTGGTGGCGTAGTTGGCTAACGTGCTAGTTGTGTTGAGCTCGACCGCCGAGGACGGGGAGATCGAGGTTCGAATCTCGGTCGGGTGAACTGGGGTTTTTTTTTCCTAAACTGTTTTCCACTCTCACTCCACGCAAATGCGGGTTCACTTCCTCTAAATTCAACCCTCCCAATTCCTAATCCATTAGCGTAATTAGTACTTAAGCGTATAACCCGAACGGGTAGTAAGACGCGGTGCTAAATATTATTATTTTATTATTATTATAATGGATGAATTATAAAAAAGAATGTTAACCTTTTGTTAGTAATTATATTTTCTACTATTCCATCATATTTCTATTTCCTCAGGTGTAACAAGTTACAAGTAAGAGTTCAATCAAATGGTATAATACTCACCCTCTGACCCATTGTACTCTAACTTCTGCACACATAGCCATGACCTCCTCTCTCTAACACACTATCTCACAAACTGAACGGAGGTGTGATTCGACTCTCTGCACAAGAGGAAAGCCACACCCAAGAAAAACAAGCAAAGGCGGTTCTGCGCGCCTAGTTATTATTTCCTCCGCCTGGACCGTTCTGGCACATTCTACTAGTTCCCAGAATGCCCGCGACCTATCCAAGCGCTGTCCGATCTCATCCCTTCCACTCCTCTACTCTCTGTGGGCATGTGATTTTGAATGATTGCTATATATAGCGATGTTTTATTGGTATCGATACTCATTGTAACATTGGCTTAGCACAAGGTGAGAGCTGCAATTTAAGTTAGGACTTAACTTCTATCATTCAAAATTCCCTCTCAGCTAATTTATGGGATTGTTTCAAAATGATTTATTTGGGCTTATAAATTAAATCTTAATTATGGGATGAGGTCTTATATTCGGTATTAGCGCGGCAAATGTATAGCCACGTTTCTATTAGAACTTTGTCTAATGGGGATACTAAGTTTTTCCTCAATGTTAACAGAACTTCTGTTTCGCCGCTTGGCTGCTAGCGTTTGGCTGGGCTCTCGCGGGAGGCTATGATCGTCTTACTGATAGGTAGTTAACATCATTTACCAAGTAATTATTGTTTGGGTAATATTCAACTTTATAAGTTTAAATTTACCTTTTGTTGTTATGAGAAAGGCGAAGCACTTGAACTATTAATAGGGTGCATTGTAACTTTCTATCTTTAAAATTTACATTTTATTGTAATGAGAAAGCAGGGCGCTTAAACTATTAGTATGGTACTTTATAACTTTAATTACTTTAAATTTACATTTTTGTTGTTATGAAGAAGGCAGAGCACTTAAATATTCAGTATTGTGTTATCTAACTTTAATGCATCCGAATATATTTTATTGTCATGAGATGTCTCCTAACCACTATTTTGTCATAGTGCGTATTATTGCTACAAGAGGGCAAGGCTCTTATAAATAGATTATGTATTGTTATTGTATTGTACAAATATTGTTGCCACAAGATGGCGGAGTTCTTAAAGCTTAATAGTTTATTGTGTTATCTTTGAAACCTTTTGAAGGTGCAAATTGTTGTCACCAGCTGGCAGGAGAGTTTAGATTACCTCAAATCTTGACATTTGAGAAGTACTTTGTTGTTTTCATTCAAAATGAAAGTTAATAATAATATAATAATATTTAGCACCGCGTCTTACTACCCGTTCGGCAGTGGCGTGCGGTGACTTTTCTCAAAAAGGACTAGGTTTGAAGACACCTTTCATTATGGGGCTAAAGAGGAATACTCTCCATATAATGTACAAGATGTAACTTAGAAAAACACTTTTACAGGTCATAGGGTAGGCAATTTAGCTCACTCCAACCGATTTCCAATATTTAGACATGGAATAAACAAATACATAAATAAATTAACTAAACAAAGACATGAATAAAAATAAACAAATAAATAAGTAAACAAGTAAATAAAAAATTAATATTTGAATCTTACCATTATTTATATATTAGTGCAATCCTTCTGTCACCTTTCTGAATGAATTTGTTGATAACAGCGTCATAGAAAGATTTTTGACTCTGCAGTTCATCTAGCAAGACTTTTTCAACTGACAACAGGGAAAGTGTGGATAACCTATTCTCACATTGGGTGTTACGCACAGTCGTCTTAATACGTTTCAAACAAGAGAAGGTGCGCTCAACAGTGGATGTGCTTACTGGTATTGTTGATACCAAACAACACAATTTATATGTTTCCTGGAACGCTTCTTTTGCAAAGTCTGTTTCTTCCAGGAACTTCATAATTTCAGTCACAGTTTTGTCTGAAAAGTCTGATAGTCTGTAAACCGACATTAATTCACTCCGAAAATTAACAAAATTGAAAAGACTACCGTAGCTTGACTTAAGTGACAAAAATAAATTGTCAGGAAATCGAGATTTGAAACTTTGAAATTTTTTTGAATCTAGCAGCTCAATAAATTGCAGCTCATTAAGATCTTTAAACCTCAGCTCCATTTGCCCAACCATGGTGTCAATAATTTCATTATAAAGACGCACATATTTATTTCTGGGATTCAATGAGTCATCTTCTCTACGTCTCTTCTTAGGAGCTTCCACATTGTCATCATCTTCTAATTTTCTATAAGTATCTTCAAAGTCGTTTCTAGCATCTTTGAGTTGAGAAATCGTCTCTTTTACTTTATCGATGCAGTATTTCACATCTAAAGTTTTGGTTTGAAGAATTTTGAATAATGTGTCGGTGAGAGAAAAAATGTTGGTGAAAACCTTCAGTAGAAAGGCGAAATCAAAATCCCTCAATGATGATGAATACCCTTTAGCAGTCACGAAAGCATCAGTATCCCAACTATCTGGATTTTCAGCAATATTCTCAAAAAAATGTATGAGTTCTGTTTTATTTTCATTCACCGTGTTCACAATTCTGGAATTGTAATTCCACCTTGTACTGGCAACTGTTGGGAACCGCTTCTTTACCTCAGATAGATTAAGAGCGTTAATGCGTTTCGATGAATGTGAAAAGAAATTTGGAATGCCATTCAATGTCTTAAAAAATATCTTACATTCTGTTATATGACTCACAGACTGAGAAAGAACTAGATTGAGTTTGTGAGCATAACAGTGGATGAAGAGTGCACCTGGGCACCTCTTTTTCACAAGCGTCTGTACACCATTTAAATGTCCAGAAAATGTAGCGGCTCCATCATACGCTTGTGCTACAAGTTTTTGCTCACAATTGAAACAAGAAAGGATTCGAAAAACATGCTCACTTAAAACAATTGCAGTGCGATCACTGCTGACATCTGAAAAACCAATAAATCTTTCATAAATGTTGCCATCTTTCACATATCGAAGGACTGTCGAAAGTTGAGAGAGCTTAGCAATGTCCGTAGTTTCGTCCAACATTATTGCTAGAAAAAATGCATCATTTATTTCCGACTTAATCTGATCCAAAATTACATCACCAGCACATTCAATGATGTCGTTTTGAATTTTGTTGGAGGTTCCTTTAAACGCCCCCCTGCTCTGAAGATGAAAATCCAATTTAGTATCGTATTTAGAAAGTAACTGCATTAGTTCAATGTAGTTTCCCCGGTTAAGAGAATCTTCCCGTTCGTCGTGACCTCTGAATGGCAGCTCTTGTTTAGCCAAAAAACAGCACACATCAATTAATCGTTTCATTAGTTCCCGGTTTGAATCAACTTCTGCATTATGTTTTAAAACGTCTAACCTTTTTTGCTCACTCAGCTGAAAATCTATTCTGGTTTTCCCGAAAGTTTTTAATTTAGTTATTGCGGATAGGTGTGCGTGAGTCTTTTCATGGCGCATTTTGGCTTTGTGAAAATTGCTGATATCACAAAAGCCGTTATTATTCCACACTCCCTTATTTGTTTCGAACAACATACAAGGCCAACAATACAGCTTATTTCTTGATTTGCATGCAGTTAACCATTTTGAAGAAATGTAATATTCTGTTTTGAAATGACGTGTATAGTCTTTCATTTTTGTTTTAGCAGAAATGTCTGGAGTTGGCCTACCTTTCATTATTACTTGCTGCTTTTCTTCAAACGTGAGGGCTCCAAACGAAACCTCGAATAATCGGTCGAGAACACAGCATTGAGAAAGGTGATCGGCACTGCTACATCCCACTGAACTACCTTCACTAACCCTGCTACTTGTCTCAGGTCCCTTCCCCAAGCTTTGTTGTGAGGGAACAGTTTCCAAATCCGAGTCCCCTTCCATATATCACACTTTCAAACAATGTCAAACTAAATTGACAATCGAACACTTTAACACTTCACAAGATCTCTTTCATCAATGGGAACAATTACATCAGCTTAACAACCACAACACTACCACTTATAAGAAGCAAACAAAAATTTCATTTACTTGTGACAGAACGCCAAGTGTTAGCACATAATCTTACTATACAGAAGGACTAGTATGGCTTCAACTAGTCCTCTACCCGGGGAGAGCCGATAAGACTCGAGCGCTTCCGAAGCTAGGTCGGAGAGGGGAAAGGGGCCGCGCAAATAGCGGGAATATTATTGCGTATTGTGACAGCGCTTCTGATGTTAGTGTTTTGTCATTTTAGAGAGGGTATGGGGGTGGGGGCAGCGCACAAATAACTAGAATATCGTTGAGTATTGTGACGCAAATTGAGACTCAGATTTTATTTGATGCTTTTATTTCCCGTTAAAATTTAACTCAAAATAAATAAATTAAAAATGTCTGGGGACTAGCCTAGTCCTACTAGTCCATTGACGGCACGCCACTGCCGTTCGGGTTATACGCTAAAGTACTAATAACGCTAATGGATTAGGACTTAGGAAGGTTGGATTTAGAGGAAGTGAACCCGCATTTGCGTGGAGGGAGAGTGGAAAACCATTTAGGAAAAACCACCCCCAGTTCACCTGACTGAGATTCGAACCTCGATCTTCCCATCCTCGGTGGTCGAGCTCAACACGACTAGCACGTTAGCCAACTACGCCACCGAGGCGGGTAAAATGAAAGTTATTATTATCCCTTCTGGAAGCCACAAGGTGGCGGATATCTAGTCAATATGTATAAATATTAAATATTGTTACTGTATAGATATTTAATTAATTGTTTTTCAATAAAACTATTGTTCTCTTGTGACTCCTTAACTATCATTCCAAGATTCGGATTCAGGATTCAAAGGTAAATTGGAGATTCAGATTTGTAAAATAGTGGATTCAACTCATTTATAGTTATTAATTTGATTGAATGTCTCCTGTTTAACAGCAATAATAATATTCGCTTGCATAATTATGTTCCATATTCATAAATTATCATTAAACAAAGAAATTATGGCTGACAACTTTTCATCTTCTAGCTCTAGAAAACTATAAACACCTACAGGAAAATACTTTTTACTCATTGGCTAGCCAAAGAACTTTGACTTTATGCATACAGCATTTTAAATTTGCAAAGTAAAAAGTTTTACAATTTTTAAGTAAAAGTCCCAATTGTGTGATTTCATTGCCTGGTATACTTTAAATTTTTATATCAAGAAGGGTAAAAACTTTAGCCACATAATGTTTTTTAATTATGTAACCAGCTTCATTAAATTTGAATTAATTTTATATATTTATATTGAGACCATAAACTAGTTTTATGTCTGACACATCAACAATTTGGTCAGAGTCTAGCTTACCAGCACATGCCACACATTCTCATTGGCTCCTTCGAAGGAACAGAAGCGAATGCTCACACCTAAGAGACCCTGCCCGCCCCAACTGGTGCTCGGCACAATCACCACCTCCCTCACCGACTGCGTCTTGCTGCTGTACACCGTCATTCTAATAGGCTTGTCCAGGCCGGCCTTCAGGAGCTCCTTCAGAGTGTCATTGTCTTGGTCCTGTAACATTACACATACTTACAACCTTCAGGGTGTCATTGTCTTGTAACATTACACATACTTACAACCTTCAGGGTGTCATAATCCTGTAACCTTACACATCATTACAGCCATCATGGTGTCATAATCCTTTAACCTTACACATCATTACAGTCATCATGGTGTCATAATCCTTTAACCTTACACATCGTTACAGCCTTCATGGTGTCATAATCCTGTAACCTTACACATCATTACAGCCATCATGGTGTCATGATCCTTTAACCTTACACATCGTTACAGCCATCATGGTTGTCATAATTCCTGTAACCTTACACATCCTTACAGTCATCATGGTGTCATAATCCTGTAACCTTACACATCATTACAGCCATCATGGTGCCATAATCCTGTAACCTTACACATCGTTACAGCCATCATGGTTGTCATAATCCTGTAACCTTACACATCGTTACAGCCATCATGGTGTCATAATCCTGTAACCTTACACATCCCTACAGTCATCATGGTGTCATAATCCTGTAACCTTACACATCGTTACAGCCATCATGGTGTCATTGTCTTGTAACATTACACATCATTACAGCCATCATGGTGCCATAGTCCTGTAACCTTACACATCGTTACAGACATCATGGTGTCATAATCCTGTAACCTTACACATCGTTACAGCCATCATGGTGTCATAGTCCTGTAACCTTACACATCGTTACAGCCTTAAGGGTGAAATTGTACTGGTCCTTAGCCCCGCCAGATCTGCATTGCTACACACTTTGCAAGAAAAACTAGCTAGAAATCATAAACACTCATAGTCAGTCTGCCATTTTAGTCCATAAATTAAAACAAATTGAGAAATTGGTTTTATTATCTTTGGTTATATTTGTCTATCACAATGTAACTAAGAAATAGTAGCTAAATTTAAATTAGTTTGATACTGGTCCTGAAGTTAATTTATTTAAAAAATGATTAAAAAACCCTGAAATTATGTAATAGTTTTTAATAAAAAATGCGTAAATTGTTTAGACCTTTTTGATATTTAGAGAAAATATCCTTTAATATTGCAGTAAAAATTGTGTCACTGTTAGAACTATTATGTCATATACAGTTGGTACAATTGCTTCCAGACTACAGACATCAAACTGTAGAGCCCTTATAATGCAATGTTAATTTGTGTAAAAACTGCCTGAATTTGTGAATCTTGTCAACCTTCTTAAACTTAAATCAGAGAAAATTACATATCTTATTTCAAACTAAATTCATATAAAATTTCTGTAAAAATTTGAGATGAAAATTTATAAAGTACAATTAAAATGCCTAAACTATCGAATTTAATTTTAAGTAACATTAGGCCTTGAGCAGAGTATAAAAAATATATTTTTTTAACTTGTGTGAAAATTTGATTTTTAATAACTAAGAAACAAAACTTTGGACATACACATGAAATTTGTCTTGTAATGATTTTCTAAAACTAAAATTATGTAAATGAGCAGACGTATCCAAAAGGAAATTTCTCCTAGGTCAAAGACAAGTTATAAATCAGACTCATAGCCTACAGATTAAAAAGGCTGCGCTTAGCAGGAGAACTCGAGTCCTTCAACACAGGGATCACTAGGTGTCATCAAGGGGCATTAAAAAAAAAGAGCTAATTTTAAACATTGTTTCATTAGAGAGAAGACTCAAAGATCCTTTTTGAATCAATCGGCTCACTTCCACAGGTTACAACCTGGTCCAGCCATCTATTCAGATAATCAATCCTTCCTCACAATGAGCTTACCAAGACAGCACATTACGATTACAATGGTCCCTTTATGACAAGCATGTTAAAAGTGAGTCATTTAACAATTGAACATTTGTAATGATTTTATCAGTGAGCATTGACACTAGCGGACCACAGTGTTGATGGACTCAATTGGAGCACAGCGAGACTTCCATAAGGCTGAAGAGCTGATGTTTACCTCATCTGTGGCCTAGGCACAAGATTATGCTTGAGACGGCCTTGATGGCTAGAAACTTATCTTAGCGCCTGTAAAAAAAAAAGATTTGTTTGTCTTTCCATCTCCTGGCTATGTGAGAACTAGTCATGGAGCGAATTACATAATATTATATTAGTTTGACAAATACCCACAAATGTTTTATTCTAAATATACTTTTTAGTGGAGGACGTGTTAATTTGTGATATAAGAGATTATATTTACTATTAGTTTGAACCATATACCAATACTGGTGGGCATTCGAGCTAAATGACAATCTCATATAGCTAGATACTTTACCAATGAAAAGGTGATCCAGACTAAAATCCCAGTCGAGTGTACTGAGGGTGTTTTTTCCTAATATGATTCCAAATATAATTTCCTAAAATTCCCCGACTAAAAAATATATCACACCCCTCTACTCCCCCCCCCCCA
>CABFWB010005829.1:0-14580 GCA_902151455.1 Timema bartmani | reverse complement strand
TACAGTTTAACGTGGAATCCGAACCACGGTGGAGGCCTGGCATTCCTCACATTCACAAGTTGTGATTAATACACGTCTTGTCAGAGGTGAAGGAAGGGTTTGGCATTCAGATAAATCTGTGCCGGGACCGAGGATTGAACCCCGGACCCTCAGCACAGAAGTCTGACACCTTACCCCTAGACCACCAGGTCACCCCACTTTTAGTAGAGGACACAATCACTAAAACACTCTTTTGTGATTGAAAATTTTCTTTATAACAATTTTTTTTAGCACCGCGTTTGACTATACTTTTGGATTGTATGCCTATGAACTAATTACACTAATGTGTTAGGGATGAGAAGGGTTGAATTTAGAGGAAATGTACCCACCTTTGCAGCGACTGAGGAAATCATTTAGGGAAAAAACCTCCAGTACACCTGACCGAGGTTCGAACCCCCATCTCCCCACCATTGGCAGCCTCTTTGTGAGAGCGACACCTTAGACCATGCGGCCACCTAAGTGTGTATATATAGATAATAAGTTAATAAAACTCAGGCATGAATCTTTTTTTGGGAAACAATTGTGACATTTTTTAATCTCCACATTTTTCCGTGGCACCCCCTTTGAGAACCATTGCTTTACCAGGGAGGGATGGGCAATGCAGGGTTCCTGCACAAAATCATGAATTTATTTTCGCGACATTTTAAGGACTTTTAAAAGGATTTTCTACAATTCCTCTAGGACACGTGAAAAAAGTGATCATGGCAATATACACAATACATATTTTATTTAATGCAGGTTCTCAGCTCTCCTACCCCTGCACCATTTTATTAATGTATTCCATGATGCAGCGAGTTATTCAAATAATTAAAACATAACATAAACTCACTTGCAAATAATCAATGTTGAAATGTGGGTTTCCCCTTTAAGAATGATGACTTAACTGTCGGGGGCTGTTCTAGATGTAAGTTAGTTTATAAGTCGTGTACAGATATAATCAGTTGGTTTAGAAAGTGCACAGTAAATAGCGCAATGCTCACTGTTCATAATGTGCATGATAGTTTATGTTATGTAAATTACAAAAAAATAAGATTTATAAAAATGAAAATAATACAACCTAGTTTTATATTAATGAATGATTCAGCAGCTTGATAAAACATTTTAAGGGGATTTAAAGGGATTCACACATCTTAAGAATTTCCTCATTTCTTGGAAATTTCATCTACTGACTTTTACTCCTATTTCCTCATTTACTGACCTGTTTAAAAAAAAAGGGGGGACAAAGGAATTTTCAGGATAACCTAAAAAAATTCCAGGAACAGATGGGGGAAAAATGAGAAATTCCATGATGTATCCATGCCAGGAAGAAATATTTTAAAATTCCAGGTTTTTCTAGACACATAAGAACCCTGATTTGTAGGAAGTGAACGAATATGAATGTGTAGAGAGGGTGGGAAAACCACACGGTTCTTGGCAACCATCTGAAAATGTCATGAGATTCCCCAACTGTCAACATGTCCTCTGTTGCCATATTAATTAGATTCAATACCATTTAGCAACGGTACCTATCATATTACATATTCTTGCATCAAGTCATATCTTACATCCAACCGATTCACATTTAATTACAGCAAGAAAACATTTAAGGAGAAAAACACTTTCAATACCCAAACCGTGATTCAAACCCTGACCTACTTGTAACCAACACTTGAACAAATGCATACAGAAATAAAATGAATTAAGTGAATAGACTAAATGTTACCGAATAGATCTACCAAATACATTCATTTACACACTGTATATTGGCAACATTATTTTTGCATAGTGTAGTTCGAAAATATACATTAAGTACTTAGGTATTAAACTTAAAAAACAAAAAAAACACACAAGTATTTTTTTTCTGGTTACTTTGTGTAATTCGAGTTTTAGATAGTTTAAGATGTGCCCATTCCTGTTCAACTCCAAATTGAGACTAAACTTTTTTTACTTTTACCACTCTAAAAGATTTTAATATTTAGCTTACACATCTTAAATAAAGATTACATTTTAACTAGAGAACAAATAATTAAACTTTTGTAAAAAAAAACATACAAGTGAAAGTGGTCCTTATCAATTCAGAAATTAAATAAAGGTCAGCGCAGACCAGGTGCTATACTACGAAGCTAAACTATAAAGATACATAACAGGCTTTAGTACAGAATGTAAATATATGAAAGAGTGCAGACTTAATGAAAAAAATAGTGCGCTATAACCTTTAAAACTCTACTATATAGCAGACATTTATTTGACTGTTTGCTATTGTTACAAATTATAGCAGGGCTGGCACATGCACAAAATGCAAGGGTAACCACATGCAACTTAACAGTGATCCTGTGAATGCCATTATGTGAAGAGAAGTGTGTATGTATATAAGTTCATTCTTTGTCATGGAAGGATTAATAGAGGAGGTAAAACTGCATCTTGGATTGTGACAGACAAGTAGCGGTGACTACAAAGACATGATCCTCAAATAAATGATGGAACTCTCAAATTAATTCCCTTTAATCTCATGAATCCATTTCCTCTTTGGCTTATGAAGAAACAGGATTGTGAATAATTTTTTACTTTGGTAAATTGTTAACTTAAAATGCTTCTTCCTCTTATGCATTGTTCCCCGAGTGTACATTGATAAAAATAATAATCGTTAAAAATTGGTCTTATCTCATACTGTCTCATCTTATAAAGTAAGGTATCAATATTAAATGCTGGACAAACAAATAAAAAAAATTGTTAATACAGGGATGAGCAGAAATCTATTCTTAAATGAGAATATATGGTGATATAAGTTGGCAACACTGCCTGCGTGACACCACATGATAGCCTACATCTTACAAGTTTAGTTCCCCACGAAGCGTTGGCTGGTGAGTGACCGTGCCGGAGAGCTGTTTTATTCTAATAAAGTTTATAACGGCAATTCGGCGAGACTTTTGTAGGCAGTTTAATTGAGGCAATTCACCATCTTAATTTTGTAAAGCTATTGTGTTTTCTTGGCCATATCGCAGGATAATGTTGTGGGGAAAAAGAAAAACAGCATAGCGTAGGCAATAAACATAGTGGTATATTGTATAGCACCTGGTCTGCGCAATAGATTCAAGCTCCAAGTATTCATATCCACGCAATAAGGTTGTTACGTACCAGTCTGGTGTTTTCTATGGCCACAATGAAGTCAAAGAATGCTTCAAGTCCTGCTTTCTGTCCAGGGGAGCCATCTTGCACCTGAAAAATATAACATGCTTAAAAAAACATATAGTCCTACTCTATTCTCTAGTTTAGTTATAATAATGAGAGTCTACCTAGTAATAACCAGAGCTGTGGAGTCATACAGTACGCCAAGTCTTTGACTCCAACTCCTCCATAAATAGCTAATGTAGGCTAACTATATTAATTAGTCTTATAACAAATTGATTGTAGTAAAATGCTCCAATAAAGAAGATTACTTCATGGGAAGCTTCTTTGACATTGTGAATTTTTATTTAGGCTAAATAACTTTGTCAGTTCAAATGACAAATTTCGGTTCTAAATAATAAAAAAAGTATAAAATATAGTTATTTAATACTATAAGTTTTTATTTTGAAGCCGGAGTCGATACATTTTTTACCGACTCAAGGCTCAACCCAAAACCACTTCCGACTCCGACTCTACAGCCCTGTTAATAATAATAAACATAAAAAAATAATAATAGTCTCTTATACTTTGGCCAAGTTAAAGCATTAGCATTCTCTTACATTTAATTAGAGATTAAATACAACACGCTTTAGGCTTATATTTATAGGAAATATAATCACATTTTAGTAAAATATATATAGACACCTTTATTTAATCATAATGCATGGAGAGGACGTATACGAATTAAGGCACAAGCAGAAATTCTTAAAAGTCAGAAACTAAGTGGGTTTAAAACTTTACTGGGGGGAGCTGTTCATCAGTGTGAGAACAAAAAGGGAAGGAAGAAAATACAAATTACAATATAATTTGTGTTTTGAGCCACTACGCAGTCAATTCAAAAATATCTCATTCTATGATCCTATAGCAGTTACTTTTCATTTCCCGGGCATTTAGCTCTTAGCCAGAAAATGTGTTTTCTTTTTAAGAGTTTTCAGAGTGGAAAATTAACACTTTTAAGTGATCAAGTATACAAGTCTGTGTGTGTGTGTGTTTATGTATATATAGGCTATATATTCCAGGCGAGACTTAACTCAGGTACTAAAAACAACAGTTTGATACATATTCAACCAAAGCTCAACATCTGTGACATATCTCATCTACCTAATCTACCCCCTTAAGGGTGCACTTTAGCATATGAACTTTATTTTTACATTTAATTTTATTAGGTACTAGTTTGAAACAGATTTTACAACTGTGGTGACACAGATTAGTACAACATAATAAATAATTATTATTATTATTAGCACCGCTTCTTACTACCTGTTCGGGTTGTACGCACTTATGCTAATGTATAATGGTAGGGTGATTGTGAGATGAAATGGAGGACCTACAGTTTAACGTGGAATCCGAACCACGGTGGGAGACCTGGCATTCCACACATTCACAAGTTGTGATTAATACACATCTTGTCAGAGGTGAGGGAAGGGTTTGGCAATCAGATAAAGCTGTGCCAGGACCTCTACCTAAAATTTCCAACTGCTTCGGCATTTGAATGGTCTAAATTTGGGGTGTGTGAAGCCAACTTTTTCAATTCAAAGTGAACTTAAATTGAATATATAAGAAATATTCTCAAAGCTGAATCGAAGTTTGTATATTTTTTGTTGGTTGTTTTACACTTGAAAACATATTATATTGTGGTTATTTAAATTACTTTATGCTCTAAAATTACTTGTAAAATGTTTTATTGTAAAATTGTTTGTAATATTTTGTTTCAATCTGATAGAACAGGCAATTAATTTACTTCAGATTTTTTCCATATATAACTTTCGCTCCTAGTCTAAATGGATTAAATAGTAAAGCTAAGTTTTATTATATTTTTAATTACGGAAATATAGCCACATCTAAATTACATATATGAGTGAAGAATGACCCTGGATAGTTTGGTTGACTATAAAACCAAGTTATGTTAATCGATAGCTAGATAATTAATTATGATTTTCAACATATATAGTAGTCCTCTTCTTATATTATAATCTTTAATTATATTTTCAAACAACTTGTTTTCAATGTCAACCAAATCATCCTTTACACAAACATTAATTACATTTGGTGCGCATAACCCGAACGGGTAGTAAGACGCGGTGCTAATAATAATAATAATAATAATAATAATTACATTTTAAAATGTAGCCAGTTTATACTTTAATCAATTAACAATTCATTTAAATTTATTTTACATATACACTCCTGCAGGGTGTCCAGCCAAACTATATTTTAAAATTCCCTGACTTTTCCAGGTTTTCCAGAGCCGATTTCCAACTTTTCCAGTCACTATATTATAAACATACTTGTATTAAGATCTCAACTTAATGTAATAATATTTTTAGACACACACATTTTGAAATTGTAACTCTCTATGAAGGTGTTAAAGGATGTCAGCCTAAAGCAATGGGTCATGTGTTCCAAGTTAACTTTGAGTTAGATCATGTTCAGACATTAAAAGATCGCCTTACACGAGCTAATTAACTAATGACTCAACCTTGGGTAAAGACACGATAGAGGGGTGGAAAGTTTACATGAAAATCCCATTTTGACTTTGAAAATTAAGATTAGTATATTCAAGATGGACAAATGTATTAAAATAAATTCGTAGCGAAGAAATATGTTTTTTGACAGTTATTTTATTGTAAATGAAAGTTGCATAGGCCTATTTGACTATGTGAAAATTCCAGAAATTTGATCAAATTCCCTTACTTTTCCATGACTTTTCCCTAACTAAGTAAATTCCCTGTTTTCCAGGTCGCTGGACACCCTGTCCTGCGATCCTCTGTCACGTCAAAAGCCAATAGGTATATGGAGCATATCATAATTTCCTTTCAACAATAAAACAACACATTAATATCTACTCAGAGGCAGTCGCTCTGCCCGTCATCGGGATCACACCAACTAGAACATTGGGTCATCGAATAATTGTGTTAGTATCATAATTTCCTTTCAACAATAAAACAACACATTAAGATCTACTCAGAGGCAGTCGCTCTGCCCGTTATCGGGATCACACCAACTAGAACATTGGGTCATCGAATAATTGTGTTAGAGGGCAACCATCGTGCCCAGGGTACCTGGTTCGAGCCTGTAAGAGGGTCACAAGCGGTGTCAGTCGGGCTAGTAAAGTATTCCTCACTAAGCCGGTTATCTCATGAGCACATAAGCCAAAGTTCTTATATCTTTTAGTCACATCTTTTAACATCATATTTTTGTATTAACTCTTAAGGCTACTAATAAACCCAAAAACAGTTTAATTTAGAACCCAACCATCTATTTTGCCTACCCTTCTCTGCAAGCTATCCTTGACCGATTAGGTCCATGGAATGTGGGAAGTGACAATTAGTTAGGCTTTCATAGTTACTAATTTAGTGTCATTTTAACTTTTCATGTTTGTTTAAATTTGTCATATATTTAAATACTTCATAATAATTTTCATAGCCTCATCTATTTCATATGTAACTTTATATATTGTATTTATATTGTAATTTGAGTATTTTGACCACTTGAAGCAGAAGATCCCAAAGCAACACGTTTCTCTCATTATAAAAACTTGAGCCTATAGATTTTAAAGGTTTATTTGAATTAAATCTTTCTTCACTTTAAATTTACAGCACTCCTTACTAAAATTAACTATGAAAATAACTAAAACGATTATTAAAGAGTATATCTATTTTTTCAATTTTTGTATAGGTCTTAACAAACGAGAACGGCTCTTAACATTAGCATTCAATAGCCCAAAATCCCCCTATGGATAACTTGGATGTTGGTGTTAACCAAAACGGTGTGTAGATGAACACAATATATTTTTACTAGGCCTATACAGTATACACACCGGTTGAGTCTATGCCCTATATAATCAGTCTATTCTAAGAAACCAATATTTGTAATAATGGTCTGTCAGCTACCAAAATGTGTTTATTGTGACTACTAATTCTGCTTGGTAGTATTTTGTTTATTACAACATAGTTTTCCAAAAGGGGCATTTATGCACTAGGCCCACTTATTTTCCATTAGACTAATGACATATCAAAGTGGATATTTAAAAATTATCCAGGCTGTCCTGAGACATGTCAATATGGAATATAATGAAGCTTGAATGTTTTGAAACTACAGAATAGTCCATTTTAGAACTGCTTCGTCCATAAAATGCATTGTGTTACTAGGCTAGCACTGTCACCATTGGTCGAAACTGTGGGTTGGGGGAAACAATACCATACAAATTCAGTATTATTAGTAAGATGTTTAAAGACGAATCAACATGAGATACTAGCAAAATAAATAAATGTCAATAATAATAATAATTATTAGTATTATTTAAGATGCGATTTTTTGAAGTGTTGAGTCACGGAATACTTACTCGTAAAACATGATAACCTTCTGTTCCACCCCCAGGAATTTCAACACTATGAGATCCACCCATATTTAAAATTATCTAATCAAAAATTTTTTTTTGTTAACATTAACTAATACAAACAAATTCCAAATTCACACCTACGTGAATTGTCTTGTATTGATACGTGGCACGGTTACAAGTATACCAACTGTTAGATACAATATTCCTTTAAAAACAGTTGGATACTTCAATACCAAACAATTGACATTAAAACATTATGGGTAGTTATTGCGATACAAGCGCATTAAGTGGACTTCTTCTGACTAACTTTTGTAGTTTAAAGAACCATTTTGATAATCATTTACTACTAAATAGAAGAAAGAGTTTTTGTGTTTAATTAAATACTAATTCACATAAATATGGATTTGATATGCCATAAATCCAAATACTATTAATTATAATTATTGTGATCACACACACAGACAAATGAATAAAAATTAACATAAGATAATGAAGTAAACATTGAAATGAAATACTACATCGTTTTTTAAGTTTAAAATTAATAGATATATTTACTACGTGGCATATAAAAAAATATATATATATTTTGCTTATAATTGACTTCAAATTATCATTTGACACATTTAACTACACAGTGATATGTATAAAAACAAAGGAAACCCTTGATGAGAAAATTTAAATTGAGACTCGCCATATTCCTTTCCACAAATTTGTTTTGGGCCGGACCTAAAAAGTACATAATCATATATGAACAGTGCACACACACACAATATTTGTTATAAAGGAGGGGTAAAAACAAGTCTGTTAATTTTTAAACTACGATAATTTTACTTTGGACTTTTAAATATGATAACATAATAGAGAAAAAAATACATTAGGTATTGCTTTTGATAGAACATAATCATGTGTTGGTGCTGACAGTTTATTTTCAAGTCCAGAAACCACAAAATAAACTAATGCAATGTGAGTGATGATTGAAATACACAATGTAATAATAGCAATAAAAATTATGTAACAAATTAATAAAAAATGCTAAGCAATAATTGACAATAATCACTGTACTAACGTTAAAATCTTTGTGGTGAAAAATTACCACTTTGTAAATCAGTTAATTGAGTGTACTAATATTAAAAAGGTGTAGGAAGCTACTAATATAAATATAGTGTAGCATCAATTATTTAAAGGGGTGGGGGAGTAGCTTTGGCAGCACATTGCGGACCAAAGTTGGTAGAGGAAATACTGGTATTGGTTGTTGGCTGTAATTTTAGAGACTAATCACTGACGTACAAGAAGATGGTGTGGCTTTGTTTGATGGTGTGGGGTAAGGAGAACCTACTACTGAAATAGATTCACTGGTACTACTTCCAGCTAACAATGTTAAATCTGTGTTATAGAATCCCATTTCAAGTTTAAACAAAATAGGTACCGTATCACTTATTCTGTGTTGTGTCAATAATCACTGTACTAACGTTAAAATCTTTGTGGTGAAAAATTACAACTTTGTAAATCAGTTAATTGAGTGTACTAATATTAAAAAGGTGTAGGAGGCTACTAATATAAATATAGTGTACCATCAATTATTTAAAGGGGTGGGGGAGTAGCTTTGGCAGCACATTGCGGACCAAAGTTGGTAGAGGAAATACTGATATTGGTTGTTGGCTGTAATTTTAGAGACTAATAACTGACGTACAAGAAGATGGTGTGGCTTTGTTTGATGGTGTGGGGTAAGGCGAACCTACTACTGAAATAGATTCACTGGTACTACTTCCAGATAACAATGTTAAATCTGTGTTATAGAATCCCATTTCAAGTTTAAACAAAATAGGTACCGTATCACTTATTCTGTGTTGTGCAATAGCTACCTCGTAAGAATGTTCACTAACTTTTCTCAGTTTATTCTAAATAAACTCTCCAAATATTGTGTATTCATCTAATTTTGAGACTTTTCTGTAAGCACTTTCATGGCATCAAGTGCCTAATCAAATCTGTCTTCCCTTTTCCTTTTTTTTGTTTTCTCTTGTGGGTGGAGCATGGAAAGTTTTCTTATAATGATCTGGTTGAGAAGTATTTGAGCTGGTAGGAGTACTTAAGTTGATAGAAGTACTTTCTCTGTGCGTGCTTACATCATATTCAGACGGGTCATTTGCTTTCATCATACTAGAAAAAAAAAATTCACCATAAATTATCTCAAGATAATATTTAACAGTAACTGATTGATATAGTTTTTATTTTAGGGTTCTTTTAAATAACTTGAGTAATTTTATCTTTTCAGATACTATCACTAGAAGAAAACTGGATTCGCACAGCACAAGGCTTTGCAAACAGATGGAACTTTCCACACTGTATACTAGCTATGGATGGGAGGCACATTCATATAAAATATCCTCACAGCAGTCGTAGCTTTTATTTCAACTATAAAGGCACATACAATATTGTACTCCTGGCTTTAGTGAGCTCTGACTACAACGATATAATATACAGTGATATTGATTGCCAAGGCCGAATATCATATGGGGAAGTGTTCAAATGCACAAGTTTATATTCAAAATTGAAGAGAAACATACTGAAGCTGCCTTCTGCCCAAGCTTTCTTTCATGAACGCTCACCAGTATTGTACATGATTATTGCTGATGATGCGCTCGCTTTATCACCATATTTGATGAAACCACATCCTGGTCAATCAACTCATGAGAGGATATTTAACTACAGATTAAGGGCACGTCGCATTGTTGAAAATGTATTTGGAATCTTGGATATAAAATTCAGTATTATGTTTGACAACAATTGCACTACATCCTAATAAGGTAAAAAAAAAAAACACACTGACTTGCAATCATCTACATAACTTTCTGCGGCAAAACTTTGAGTCAAGAAGTACATATTCACCACCAGGAACCTTCAATTTGGAAGATGTAGAACATGGCAGGAAAGCCCACGAAGAGCAGAGATTAAACAAAAGGAGGGTTTAATTGATTGATAGGTATTGCCCCAAAGAAGCACAGAGTTAGCACAGCATATCAAGGGACGAGCTTAGAGACTACTTCATGCCGGAAGAGGGTAATGTTCCGTGGCAAGACCGCTATGTTTGATTTTTTTAAATGTTAAATCAGAATTAATTTTTTATCATATTAAGGTTAGTTTGTAATCAATAAAGAGGGAATCCATATTATATAAGTCAAACTATTAAAGAGAAAAGCATAATTATATTTAATATAAACACTACATTAGAATGATCACATGACAACGAACTGTTAAGTGCTGTGTAACAAAAAGGCAAAGATTATGGTCACATGACTCATATAACAGTGTTGCCCCAGAATATAAAAAAAAAGCTGTGTCTGGTGACACGGGACGTGGCAGCAGCCCTTTAGTCATATTAAATGGCTGCTGCCACGGTGTTTTTAAAACTGGCTAATGGCAACAGCAGTTTGAAAAACACTAGCCTTTCGACCAATAAGAAACCTCGTTTTATTTTTGGCCAATGAACTTTAAGCAAGCTTTAATAAGAGTCTTTATCTATGAAGAGTCGTTAGACGCTATTTCGAGTGTTTTGAGTTAATTCTTCATTGAAGGTGTTCTGAGCCAGCGTTCGTTTTATTCAAGGGATTTTAAAGTGATTTATTAATAGATTCTGTTTTTTAAACTAGTTTTGCCAAGCAAAGTATTTTTTAAGTTGTAATTATTTATAAGTTTATTAGTTATAAACGTAAGATATCTTAAGTCTTTTCATTTGGCTTACAAAGCCGGTATGATTGCATTTTATTTCCTATTCTAGTTTTCTTTCGTTTATTATAGTTGTATAGTTTTAAAACATTTCAAGACATTGTTTAGCTTTAGGAGTACATAGGTTTGTTCAAAAGCTTATTTTAAGAGTACATAGGCTAGTGCTAAAGCTTTTAGGCCTATAGTTAAGGTTTAGAGTTTGGCTTTTTGGGTGATTATAAATATTTTATTTTAAGATTAGGCTAGGTCTACGTTAATGTAAATCTTATTTCATTTAGGAATAGGTCTAGTCTAGTGTACTAGGCTGTTTTGTTTAAGAGTAGCCTAGCTTTGGTGAGTGTAATAGCTTGTTAAGGTTAAGAATAGGCCTAGGACAATGTAATAGGAAGGTCTGGAAGGTTTCTGGCACTTTCACAAAGGGTACGCATTTCACGATCAGCCCAACCATTCTGCTCATGAACATACGGTGTTGACGGCTCATGAACAATTCCTTTGCTTTTCAGAAAAGCATTGAATTCATTTGACAGGTAATCTCTGCCATTGTCTGTATGTAGAATTTTTATGTTGTTGTCAGTCTACTCTTGAACAAAAGCTTTATAATCGTTGAACTTTGCAAACCCTTCATGTTTGTGATGCATGAAAAATACAGAGTGATATCCCGAGTATTCTTCCTTACACAATAAGAAATACTTTGAACCACCTGGTGACTCTACATTAACTGGACCGCAGACATCCGAATTAATCTTTTCACTGGAAGTATCAGCTTTCGGTCTCTTGCTCGATGAATATGGTTTGCGAGCATGCTTTCCCATAGCATACGCTTCACAGAAAAAATTGGATTTGTCTTTGATTGCTAAACCATTAGCAGCATCAAATTTTTCCGTTGCATTAGTCGAACTGACATTAATGTGACCCAACCTTTCGTGCCACAGCTTCAGCGAGTTAACTTATGGAACATTCCACCTTGAAGAAACTTGTACCTCAAAAAGCATTCGGAACAGCGATCCATGACGCACCCATTTCGTTGATAATGCACCACTACTTTCTTGGACCTCGCAGGGAAGATGGTAACTATGGAATGAATTTTTTTTGGTCTTTGATCGCTCCCACTGAAAATAAATTTCATTTCATATCCGGAACTAAAAGCACATGGGTCAATCTCCGGTTGACCTGCTTTCCACGCACTTATGCAAGAATATACATTGTGCCAATACCTGCTACAGGTAACACCACGTCACTTGCAATTTGAACTAACTTTATCTTAGCAACAGGTCTGAGTTCACTGAAAAAATCATGGCGAAAAGTAATCTGCAGGCTTGCACCCAAGTCTACCAACCACACAGATTTGTCCTCATCTGTCGTTTCTGAGAAGACAGCTGAAATATCACACACATATGCAGATGCAAAATCATCACTCATTTTTCTTCTTTTATTTTCTTCATCTGCTATTTGCTTTTCACATTCACGATACCAGTGACCAATCTCGTTGCAGTACTTACAAGGATGCTTTCTTTTCAACTCTTCGATACTCTTGGAATTTCTCTTCTGCTTGTCCTTACCCTTTAAGTAATTGGATGAAGTTTTTTCTTGTTTGTCCAGTTTTAGCTGCAGGGCTTTTACCTGCAGCGCAAGTGCTGAAGACTCCTCTTCCATTGATGTCAATCTTTTGTCCTCACGAATTATCCTCGCGATTAAATTCTCCTTTTTATGCTAATCGTTTACGGTGCACTCCCATGCCATGGTAAATGCCAAAAATCTTGACATTTTAAACATCACATCTGACTCAGGTGGCTTTTCACCTGCGTCATCAAGCTTCTTACAGATGGTTTCAAATTTGTCTAGCTGTGTCGTTACAGGCACGCCATTCTTGATCCGAAAATAGTAAAATTGTTGCCAACAATCTTGTTTCGCATTTTCACTTGTATATCCATACAAAGAATCTAGTTTATCCCAGATCTCTTTTGGTGTCCTACAGTTTATTAAATTCCCATGAAATGTCCGATCCACTTAGCTCAATAAAATCACTGCTGTTTTAACTTACACCACTTTTTCCATATTTTCCACGCGAATAGTTTTGTTACTTGGTCGGGCTCTGTGTCTGTCCCTTCCACAAATTCTACCAAATCTTAAGCATCAAATAAGAACGACACACTAAATTTCCACAATGCGAAATTTGTGCCGTCGAATTTTGTGAGATCGTATGTGTCCTTCCCCATCATTACTGCAAGCAGAGAAAAGAAAATATACTGGACGCTTACCGATGACACGAACAAAACGTACAAACAGCACGAATAAACCGTACCGATGACACGAACAAAATTTCTCTCAACTCGCACTTCACGATATAATGACGTCGCAGTGGAAGCCATTGATCTCTATAATATAATTAGATGGACATACACATACACATTGCCAAGGACAATAGCGTGACGTTCAAGATAATCATCTGCTACACTGTGGGGGGACAAATTTAACGGTTTATTTCAATGTTCTTATGCGAAAACATGTCTCTGATGAATAAAAGTGTAATTGTTTGAAAATAGTGAGCTATTATACCAAATTTTCCTGAAGAAACATTTTCATTAAAGGATATACAATTCAATTCTACAGGTTATACTGTACAAATATAAAAAAAATCTTTAAAATCTTTATATATGTAGTTATCATAAATGTTGTTTACAGTCTGCCAAGACTACACTTATATTTAAAGTTGTTATTAGCTTGTATATTGTTTTTAAAACCATATTATATTAAAAGTTCGATAAATATAATGAACAAGGTATCTTAAAACTTGATTATATTTGTTTGAATGACAAACTTCTTATAGTTGCCATACATTTAAACTATAACTTATGTTATAAGCTTGTATAAAGTATTATTATATTACCATTTTTAAACAAAAGTTGGCTCATATCTTGTATATTGCTTTCAGAAACCATATTTTGTTGAAAGTTTGATAACTCTAATGAAACAAGTTAGCTAAAAACTGTATTACATTTGTTTGAATGACATACTTTTTGTAGAAGTCTTACGTTCAAATGATAATTTAGGTTATAGGCTTGTAGGAACTACGGTGTCTACTAAACCCTGATTTTAGTAGTAATCCAAATCTGTAAGGCTTTATCTCGTACCAGAATACTACCATATATATATATATAATATTTTGGTAGGATAGACGGCAATTTAGAACGGAAGTAGACATTTCCTTCTGGAAGGTCTTTTATCCTACCTAAACACAACTATAGGGTAGGCCAGAGATTATTGAGATTGTTGACGACCAGGTTAAAGGTCTTCCGTGAAACAGCCCGCTCCTAGCGAGTGGAAGTAGTACT
>CABFWB010005828.1:22115-39781 GCA_902151455.1 Timema bartmani | reverse complement strand
TAGGGTATTAAACTGCACACAGCACCTGCTTTAATAAAGATTAAAAGCACGAGCGAAAGTTGACCGGTTACTCACAATCCACCATCTTGTAGTAGGATATTATTTACTTACTTATTGTTGCTCACTGGAATGGTAAGTTTCCCCCTTGTACATGCATACCTAATAAAGTTGTTCCCTTATAGGGTAGGCAAGAAACTATGCATATAGCTCAAAAAACAAACCTTCAAACTTAATCTATCCTCACTAACTTTCTCCACACTTCCCTATGCTTGCATACTCCCTTTGCTTCAACAACATCCATACACTGAGTCATACATGCTCTTTTATTTTTTTAAACTTTTAATGTTTCTCTTTTTTACACATTCGTCTATCATATTTAGCCATGTCTTACATGGCCTACCCCTTACTTTTGATCTACACACTCTACCCTCATATATCTGCTTTGTCACGCGATCCACACTCATCCTCTCAACATGCCTAAACCAACCCAAGATGCCTCTTTCACATTGACCTATTGGATCCCCTTTCAAACCGCACTCCTTCAGCGCCCATTTATTATGGACTCTGTCCATATGAGTTTTTCAACATACATTTCTTAGATATCTCATTCCAACCATATTCACCTTGCTCTTTTGTTTATCCTGACAAACCCACGCTTCACGTCCATAAAACGACGTTGATGTTAACACATTTTTATATACTGACATCTTTGCCATTTTCAATATTACTTCATTCTTTGCAATAGTCCACACACATCCAACTACTCTCCGAGAGGCTTTCACCCATCTGTCGATTTCACCATCTATACTTCCATTTTTATAGAACGTTCTGCCCAGATACGTGAAATCATTCACTTGTTCTAACAATTTTCTATTTATACTAAGTTGACAATCATTTCCTGATCTGTCCTTATCAAATCCACCAGCTTGGTTTTGGAAACATTTATTCTAAGATCAATTTTGCCTGTCGCTACATTCAAATGATTTAATGCATTCTGCAAGTCATTTTCATTCTCAGCCATGAATACGGCATAATCTGCATATAACAGCATTCTCATATTTATATTGTCCATTTATACACCAACCACATCCTTAGAAGCATCCCTCATACTCTTATCCATGAACACATTAAACAACCACGGAGACATAGCACAACCTTATCTAACACCCTGCCCAATGTCAAACTATTTGCTCAAAGCAACATTCACCCTAACATACACTTCACTTCTATCACACGTCACTATAATTGCATCTACTAACCATGCATCCACACCATACACTCTAAGAACATTCCATAACATACTCATACTCCTATTCACCCAATCATACACTTTCTCCAGATCAATGAATCCACAATACACTTTCTTCCTTACTGCCATGCAGCTCTCAATCACTTGTTGCAATATTAATATCTGTTCCATGCAACCTCTACCCGGCATGAAACCACATTGTACAACCCAAATCTTGTTCGCAATTGTAGGATATTATTTATTTTATGTCACTGAAATGCATTTAAATTACTACAGACTTTTCTCATTTGAACATTAATTTTATCATGTACATAACAGCACAAAACTAAATAAATTAAACATAAATGTGTATTCTTGCTGTCAACATTATTACTAGGGAGTAACTTAATTGTTGTCAAATCCCCCCAAAAAATTGAATCAAAGTCAAATCTGAGGAATCACAGTGGAAGTTTATGAAGTTTCTCATAACACTTAACTTAATCTTTGGTTTGTTATTCTGTGTTGTTACATTCTAAGATTGAAGGATTATTCTGTTGCTCAAAAAACATTATATTTGTTTGAAGAGTCATCTTATATTTCATTAAAAGCGTTTGTAAAACCAATAACTAACTATATAATGCTCTTTGTTTCTAGTTCCAATAATTGTTTACTATACATCTTCAGAGAAAACGACGTGACGATGGAGATGGAAACCAGAATGGTAAAGACAGCTTTTTCATGTATCTCCAGGAACTCTATAAGGGCTATTGTATATCATACAACATTAACTAAGTAGATCAATAGTTGCAACAAACCTTGCATTCTATGGCCTAAATGATATATTATGTCCTTTTGTGTGAAGACAAATTATGTCTTTGTAAGACTTACAAAACTGATAATAGTGACTAGTCTACTTACGACAAACTTCACTATCAGTAAATCAAGTGTAATTTTAATAAATGTATGTAAAATTGTGTGAATTAAACTTGTATAGCTTTATAAAGGTTGTTTGTAAACAATCTCTGGGCTGGATCATGGTTAAAACAGTATCAATCTGAATGTGTTACTGCTACAGCTTTACACAGGCAAACTTGCTGCTGGTTATATTTTAATCAGAATGGGAGTATGGGACCCTGATACACTTATTGATATCATATAGTATTACTAAGCAAATAGTTATCATTTCTTAATAGATTGATATTAGTGACTTTCAGTCAATGTTTACAATAAAGAGCCTTCTGATAACTGTTCTTCCAGTGACATATTCCCTGCACCGCATACTTAAAACCTGCTGTTTGAAAACAGCATCCAAACTACACAGGTTCTAATAACCTTGCCCAATGTCTATGGGGTTGCAACACTCCCCCCTCCAACCCCTGCACCCCCAGCTTCAAACATTGATCAATCAACTCGGGCTCCTACAACCCAGTACTTGCTCTTTACGTATAGCAAGCTAAGTGGTGTGCCAACTTTTGAAAAGAGATTCAAGATCATTATGATTATTTATTAAGCTACTTTAAGGGGATTTAAGGGATGCAAGAAAAGGAGAGTTATTTTGCAGTTTTTATAACAAAACATTTCTCTGTCCAAAAGAAATAAAATATTGCTCCAGTAGTAACGTTCAGTTTAATTTTCTACACACAGTGACATCAACAGTTGTTGAATATCTGTCAACGGTGTCCTGGAATTTAATGACAACTTATTATCTTAATTTAAAAAGTTTCTCGTCTAATGCCGCTATGCTTATGACAGATATTCAACAACTGTTGATATCAACATGTGAAGAAAATTAAACTAAATGTTGCTACTGGAGCCATATTTTATTTATTTTAACCAGAAAAATATTTTGCTACAAAAATTGCAAAAACACTGACCTTTTCTACCATCCCCTACATCCCCACCTTAAGTATAGTTGAGTAAAATAAAATAAATGCATATAGTATTTGTAAAATAATATTATATGGAACAAGCTTTAAATTATATACTAATTAAATAAATCCGCCCCCTTAGCTCAGACGGTAGCATGTCTGTCTACGAGCTAAGAGTACCATGTTCATACATTTCTCGGGGAAGATTCACTAACCTTCTTGGCCAACACTGTTTAAAGGTCCTTGGCCCTCAAATCCCCAATGCAGAATATGCTACTGGTCTCCTACCTATCTTGATAAACGTAGTAGGATTCTAAAAAGATGGCTAGTTTCAATTATTTTCTCTTCTAACATGTATGTGGCATCATTTTTTGATTGGTAGCTTAGTTCACTTTTTCCAAGCAACTAAAAAATTTCAACTGCCCAATTTTTTTTATATATTAATTATCTGAAACTTTAAAAAAAAGGCTTGTGTGTGTTTACTTAAATGTTTTATGTTCTTGTTTATCAAGGTCATTGAACCCTTCCAACTTTTCCAATGATCTAGTCTAGAGATTTTTAAATGTTTACAATTTATCAAATCACATTTTATCGTGTATCATATAAATGTACACATTATTTGGTATGAATTTGTAAAACTACCCGGGATCAATTGTCCAGATTTTAATATATCTTCTGTTTGTGTTTGAAAAGAAAAAAAAATCATAATTACAACATTTTGTGATAATTTTAGTAAAGGACTAATGTAATGACTTAGTCTATTTATGTATGTGTTGACTTTTTGACTAATGGATGCACTTTTATAGAAATTTAAATGTACCAAAATGTCCTTAAGTTTCATTTTTCATTTTTCTCTCACCCTTAATTTTGGGGCTCGGAGTGTCCAAAATTACTAAAAATTAATTATATCAAACATTATGGCTGTATATAAACGTTGCAGGAATTGTATATCTACTCTTTAAAAGGAGCATGTCTTTAAGTTTCCAAACTATAAAACTAACCAATTAGACTGGCCCAAAGGATTTTAAATATAAGAAAAAAGAGTCAAGAATTGGTCACTGTAAAAAAATCAACTTCAAGAGAACATAATTAAAGTGATTACTTTGTATATATAGCTGAAGTGTTCCAAATGGAGTCAATTGTGAGTCTAAGTGTTGAGGATTAAAGTGATGCATCATTCAGGACCACACTTGGCACACTGTCATATCGGCATGGTTTCCCATCCTATTCATCTGAATTTGTTAGATAAGATTGTTTTAGTCGCACTATCAGGACCACTTCCTCACAATAATACACTCTCACACAACATCATGTACATTAGATATAGCTCAGAAATTGTATAAAACCTTTTGAAGAAGATACAGTTTAAAGAGAACTAACATAATACAGTAGGTGCTTGATATGGCGCTGTCCAACATACCGCGGTTTAGAATATAGCACGGTGAAGAGTAGGTCCCCAACAACTGCGCCATATTAGGCTTCTACCGCATGGCTTTTCATGGTTTAGAGCACATTCCACACTTCACAGTGCTGCCACTGGACAAAGAATTAAGGATTGCCTCTTGAAGTAAATAGATTGTTAACATGTTCATTCTATCGGAACTCATCATGGGGGAGTATGAAACACAACTTCCTAAAAGAAAATTAGTAAAGAATGATAGGACATTTATATGTTATTTTTACATCTTATATTTTTCTCTTGTTTCCTCTCTAAGAAAATTGTGTTGCGCCTTTCACACTCCCTTCTGATAAGTTCTAGGTCGGGGGACTAGACAGTAATGATTGATTTTCTTCAAGAGGCAGCCTTTCATTGTCCAGTGGCAGCAGTGTAAAATGTGAACTATGTTTTTATTTTCATTTTAAAAGTTAAATTATGTTTCTATCTCTTTTTCCTGTACTTTCTTCCATATATAACAGAACGTTAGAAATTATAAAAGATTTATAACCTTTTTCACACTTAAATTTTACTAACAATTACAATAACTGGCCTTGTTTTCTCCGCTCATATAATTACATCTCCTATTGTAATCACTTTGCCCATTTTGTCCACAATCATCAGTTGTATTAGGTGTGAATAAACCTACAGAACTTGACAAACTAATTAATCATCATTTAAATCTGATTTACTTATTTATTTCCACTAAAATTCACTTGTCATAATTTTTCTTAAATTCTATACCTATACAGTATAATTATATCATATATACAGGATTTTTTTTAAGTTACCACAGCGAAATATCTTTAAAAAAACACTTTTAAGAAAAAAAAGCTTCTTACAAAGTTGCTTGGTTTTGAGAAGCTGATAAAATTACATAATTTATTTTTTATTTAGTGGATGTCTTCAAGGTCAACTAATGTTTTTTCAAATGGGACCTTTTATCTTTTTATACCAGAATTGTATACTTTGAAAATAAAACAAGCCACTTTTGTCTGAAACACTTTTTTACCAGAGGTCTTTTTGATGATATTTAATGAAGTAAAGAAATACGTATGACTCTTTGCAACTGTTTTTATTTAAATTTATTGCCTACTAAAATCTCTAGAGAGTAAACAAAATGAGCAAACACTCCCATAAACAAAAAACAAACGTTCATTCATAAGGGTCGAAATGTTAAATTTGTCTACCTAAATTGACCATTTTAAACATTTCTGTTCTTATCAATAAACATTCACACTAAACATGGTTCTTCATAACATGAGGTATTTTCTTTTATTGTAAATCTACGTATTGTGATTTTAGTTATATTCATTTTAGTTGTAGTAAGGAGAAATATGAAATTTATAATTTAAGGAACGTACTTTGATAGAACAGCATTTAGATTAATTGGTACAACTTCTTTAGTCAAATTGAACAATATAAATTAAGAATAATAACATGAAAATAATTTATTGATATAACAGTCTCTATGAATAAATTATCTTCATGTTATGATTCTTAATTTATATTGTTCAATTTGACTAAAGAAGTTGACCCAAATAATTTAATTGCTGTTCTATCAAAGTATGTTCCTTATATTATAAATTACATATGGTAAGCTATGAAGTATTATTCTGTTGTTTAAAATATTGAAATGATTTTAATTTATGGTGAATGTAAAAGAAAAGTTAATTATGCTATTCTACTGTACGCTGATTGTTTTCCTGAGAGAAATGCACAATCACGTAAATATTTTTTATTTTATTTTATTTTAGTTAAAGAATTAGTGTGAAATGGAATTGGAAGAAATGGAGCTACTGAGCAATTTTCATCGGTGAACATAATGAGATTGCACTCCTAGCCGAAGTAACTAATAATCCTCTTATAAGTACTCATGCGATTTATAGTGATTTAAGAATATCCAAGAGTAGTATGCCCAAAATATTGAAGCTTCATCAATTTCATCCTTACCACGTGTTGTTGCATCAAGGGCTTCATGAAGATGATTTTCTCACTCGAGTGTCATCATGCTAAAGAGTACTTGTGCAAGCAAGAATAAATTGGAACTTTTTTTCTTAAAGTATTATTCTCTGATGAATCAAGCTTTACAAATCATGGGTAAGTTAACTGAAATATGCATTATTGGAGTGCAAAAATGGGGACAAATACAGAACCCTACTAGAGCAAGGATTGCCATTAGAAAACTTAAACCTACAAGAAAGGCAGAATATGTGGTTTCAGCATGACGGTGTCCCTGGCCATTATTACAGAATTACAATGGCTGCTGGATCAGTAAAGGTGGTCCAATTAGTTGGTCTGGTAGATCACCAGATATTTTCTTATGGGGCTACCTGAAATAAATAGTATACCATGATGTACCGAAAACTCCAGTAAACATGATGGAACACATTATAATTGATTGTAGAGATATTGATCGAGCGAAATGGAAAGTGAATCCAAATATGTCATCATTTCGAACAGTTGTTGTAATTTAACATCTCGATCCTTATGAATGAACATTTGTTTTTTGTTTGTGAGAATGTTTTGCTCATATTTGTTTACACACTACAGATTATAGTAGGCAATATAATGCAACAGTTCTAAAAACATATATATTTCTTTACTTCATTAAATAACATCAAAAATAGACCTCTGATAAAAAAAAATTTCAGACAAAAGTTGCTTGTTTTTTCCATAGTATACAATTCTGCAATAAAAAATACAGGGTCCTATTTGAAAAAATATAGATGACCGTCAACTAAATAAAAAATAAATTATGTCATTTTGTGCGTCTCAAAACCAAGCAACTTTGTTTGAAACATTTTTTGCCTTATATCCGTTTTTTTAAAGATAAAAAACTGTATAATCTATAAAGATATAACCTAGTATTTTAAAGTGGTAAATAAATGAAAACCTTTATTCATCAAATAAATAAAAATAAAAACATCTTTGAAATGATTAATACAAACTTATACCAACCCATTCCCAGGCACAGACGTTGAATGTCTTTGCCCGAATTTCCTAGCAGGGACACAAATTTATATTTCATTTCTATAAGTCATTGTAATGCCATCTATCAATGAACCACTGAACTTCTAGCCAGTCTGAATACTTCATATGGGGCAACCAGTTCAATGCTATACTATCTCTATGAATAAGGCAATAAATGAGAAAATATTGGCTGGATAAGAGTATACAAGTATAAAAATGGCTGTCGGGCGTGGTTAGATTGCTGTAATAAACTTGCACCAGAGAATGGGTTAGTAAAACAACATTGATAAACCTTTGTAATGCAATAAATTGTTAGAAAAAACATTAAAAATAGATGATAGAAGAGAGTGATATCCTCAGATACGATTACTAGACTAGAATTCTTGCATCCAAATACAGCTCATACCTTTCCAAACATGTTCAATATTTTATTTTGTGGTAGTTTATCATTAACTAGCACTAACATACACTTAAATACATATTAAATAATTCTTCTTTAATACGGCAAGGTCAAGTAGTCACCTTGTTGACAAGTGTCCCAACTGGTCATCCAGGCTAATTTAAAGAACCAGAATAAGTGATGTTAAACCACAATGTAAAAATTCACCCTCAATGCAATCAACCAGGATTCAAACCAAATTATGACCTTTAAATTTACACTGGTACTGGTCTAATCCTTTTAGTCACACATGGAATTGTGTACTGTTTCTTTGTTGCAGAATGGTGACTGCACAGTTATAGATTGCATTTAGTGAAAATATTAATAAAACACTAGGGAAAAAAGTGTGTTGAGAAAAATACATTACTGCCCTAACTATACAATTTGAGGGTTAAACTATATGTACACACTCAACAAATTGTCTAAACACTTTTTTTTTGTTACCATTATGCCTTGCAACTGCATGGCAGCAGATGAAAGACAAACCAGTCACATCGTTGGTGTGTGTATGTGTGCGCATGTGCATGCATGTGTTGTTTTTTTAAAGGCACAGATTTGTTGGTAAACTTTCAGTAAACTTCTACTTCGTCCAGTATTATCATGGACGTAGTAGAAGTAGGTGCTATTTTTCTCTTGTAGTCTGGAATAGAAAATGACGATGACATGAACGTCAATATTGGGTGCACCCCATTTATAGTTGAATACTTTCACTTGGAAATGAGCTAGTAGAGGAAACAAGACTGAGGTGGTTTGGACAGGTAATAAGGATGAAAAGAGAGAATGCCAAAGAAAATGTTGGCAAAGAAGTATGTAGAAAAAAGACTGCAAGGGAGGCCAAGAAAGATGGCAGGAGCAGATAACAGAAAGTGTTGAAGTGAGAGGAGAAGAATGGTGGTAGGGAGGATACACAAGTTCAATGATGTCACCATCAGCAAGTAAGCGTCAGTTTCCCTCATTGGCACCTGCACACTGCGTCAAGAGGGCAATAATACGGGGGGTAGGAAACACCACGTGATCACTCAAGAGTGCTCCTTCATTCAATTCTGGTTCATGCGCCGTGTCCGCCTCTCAGGAAAACAGAGATAAACTACGTAACACTGCGAGGTATCAGTTTAGTTGTTAATGAACGGAGTGTATACGGGCTCGGATAATCCATGTGCGGCGCTGGTTTCCAGGTTAAACGGGATAAGTGTGAATCCAGCTTTAGGTGGCGGAGGCAATGTGGCGATGAAGTTTGTAGCCACGGTACAATGTCAATGATGTCATGTCTTGAATTGGAAAGCTCGTGGTCAGGATCAAAATCATAAGAATCAGAAACTTTAGGCCAAACATTTTTCCAAACTCCCTTCATACAGGACTGTTTAACTTCTGCCTATGCATATCCAATGTTGTCAATACCACCCCCCTAACACCAAACTGTACAGTAAATATCAATGCTTTCACTGGAATGTGTGTACACAAGGTCACACCACCACCGCACAGGATTACTGTGAAATTCCAGCTGACCATGCACTATTTTTGTATGTCTTTGAATCGTGTTATAGCGAAAACGCGTAAAGTGATATCACGTATAACGAGGGATACTTGTATTTAATGGTCCCACTGCGCATTTTTCTCATTTATTTTAGTCATTCCAAACATTAGAATTAATACACACAAAACATATTAAGAAAAATGTTATCTGATGCAGCTCAACTAAAAATTATGAAACATTGAAAATTAAAGTAGATTTCCAAACACCTTTGCCCTATATTTGTTACTAGCTATAAAACCACTAACCAGTTTTGCAATTTCAATTTTGTTGAGCCTCTCAGGTGATTTAGTCTACATTACCTCATCGTGGAGCGAAGATAGTTTTTAATGCATCCAAGCATTGAAAAACTTCTTTCTGCAGTAGCTGATGTAGCTGGTATCACTATCAGAGTTTTCAAAATCTCTTCAGTGTATGCTCCAAGCACATTTTACTTTTAATATTTTAACCTAGTGTGAACATTGTATCTTGCCTCAATAAGATGTTTACATTATCTAAAAGTATTACTATATTATTTTGGGGGGTAAAAATGATACTTTTTACCCCCCTCAATTTTTTGGGAGGGTAAAATTTACCCCCGTAACCCCTAGTTCCTGCGCCACTGCTCACACCATCTAGTATCTACACCATAATTTTTAAGGTTATTGCTATGGAGAAAATAAAAAGTGGCGCAACCTTTACTGTGCAGTGTGTCACCAATCAAAAAACACTTTTTAGATCATCCAAAGGTTATGTCTCACACTTTTTAATTATGCTTTTAGCTCAAATAGTCATAATTAATTAATAATACATACCTGTCACTTGACACCATGGCTGATAGACCCAGCCCAGGACTACATCTCAATTTTTCATTATTGAATAACAGGGTTAAATAAATATATTTGAGTATAAATACGGTATTTTATTTACACAAGTAGAAAAATCCAAAGTAACACATCATAAATTGTTGTTGTAGTTGTGAAATGTTCAGAATATTACTACATAGCCATTCACTATTCACTTTGATAAGTCATAACTAATACAATCAAAATATTTATTGATTTGTAGTCTAAATGTCCGTCTATTCACTGTGTCAGCCAATTTATTATAAGATATTGGATAGTGGAGAGAAGGAAAAGGTTCATCCCGAGGCCTGTGACTCACGAGATGTCAGCTGAACAAATTCATGTCGTAGTGGTGCTACCGGCTTACAACGGTTGCTCTTTTCACTTAACCGATTTAATTACACTGATGTTTTATAACACAGAACCTTATACAATTTTATTTTCAATGTTTACAAAGATGTATTTTAAAAATTTGGCAATGTTATTCATTGGAATCTGATCTAATGTCCTTATAATATATTCAAAATTTACATTTTTAAAATGATCTACTACCACAAATCACCCCGCTCGTCCCCCCACTACGTTGCGGTGGTCCTGTTAACAGTTTTATCGCGCAATTGACTGAAAATTGCAGTACGAAGCTTGTTGCCGACCCCTGACATAAACTCTTCCATTTGTCTTGGATCTCCTACCCTGAGACAAAAATATAATTAGTACTCATGCTATTTTCAATATGTTGCATCCCTTATTATTTTTTTCTATTTTTCCAAGGTACCTTTCTAGGGGAATGATCGTGCATGCCATCTCACAGAAGTATGACTTGGGCATTAAGAATACAACTTTTGATCAAAGATACATGCAGCGACCTATGGTATATTCTAGTATTACTGTACAAATATAGGAAGACTGGATTCAAATGACCAACAAGAGTTCTGTGAGAGAAAAAAACTTTCCAAATGTAATTGGCGCTTTGGACGGGAAACACATTTGGATTGTCCTGCCTAGTGGAACTGGAATGATTTTTTTTTTTTTACTTTTGTTCTCTGACGGTCTGGGTCATCTCAGACTATTAATTTCCTTTATGGGGATTTTGGAGGTTATGGAACATCAGGTGATTCAACACTTCTATTCAAATACTCAATAATGAGAAAAAGACTAGCTAAAAATATGCCCGGTATTCCACAAACTAGACCATTGCCTCCGGATGAAAATGTTTGATGCATGCCTTTTGTTCTAGTTGCATATGAAGCTTTTGGATTAAATAGAAACACTATGAGACCGTTTTAAAAAAACTATCCTAAATTCTGAGGATATTTAATAGCAGACATGTCAGATCTTGTTGTGTTTTAGAATGCACCTTTGGAAGTTTAGCATTGAGGTGATGTATTATGTACGGGCCTCTGAACACCAGTTTACCTCTTTCCGAGTCGATTGCCAATGTCTGCTTCATAATTACGTACGCAGCAAAGACTGAATAATGACACCGTGTATGAGACTCCTTTTGAACCTGTCAGCCCAAGTAGCATGTAAGGGGCTTCCCCAGCATTGGATGTGAGGAATTACTTTACAGGATTCTTCCCTTCTCCTCAGGGTAGCATCCCCTATAACTACACTGGTCTACTCAGGACTACGTACCGTAACAGTTTGTTTGGTAATTTTCATTCTCATCTATAAGTTGGTAGATTCTTTCATCATTCATTAATGACGTGAAGTAAAAAACCTGTACAGAAATAAATCAAAACAAAGAATTACGATCAAACAATAGCTACACCCTGTATTCATCCCAAAATTAGACTGAGGTTATCGACCGGTACAGTCACATTTTGAGGAGCAATGACAGAATTGTTGCCGGTGTACACAACCTCTTTTGAATATATTAGGTGCATCCTCGTCGTAAGACAAGTTGTCGCAATGTTCTGGCCCTTCACAACTCTTGTCAAGTGCTGAAACACAGTTTTGTTGTTCTGTTGCCTGTTTACTCACATTCACACCTATTGATTACATCGTAACAACAACAAAATCTATAGACAATTTATTGACTGTGTACACATAGCCTTAGAATAAAATACCATATTACAATAGAGCCCTGCTCTATGACTACTCGCTATAATGCAGAACATAGCCTTTTTTAACTTTCAAATGCATATAACATCTTAATAACATGTTTTCACTATCATATGTAAAGTGTGTAAATAAAAAGAATCAAATGATCATTCGATAGCGTCCTTTATTAGATAATCAATAGTTAAAATCATGCACTAGTGCCCATCACTACTGTAAAGAGACTGAATTTCCGACATAAAATGGCAGCCAAAGCCTTTCATGCTGAAAAACACCATAAGAGTGAGAAAAGCGCCAAACATAGTGAACATTGATTTAGTTGAAAACCGACGTATTAGCGAAACGTTGTAAAGTGGGGCCCTATCATGTATACGTTTTAAATATTTGTGTAAGCTAATCCAATGTTGAGCATATTTAATTAAATCTTGTTATGTTTTTAAATTTTTATTAATCCTATGTTCAGCATATTTTATTAAATTTTAATGTTATGTTTTGAATTTATATTAATGTTTAATGTTTGAGAAAATGTGTGTTGCATATTTATTACTAAAATTATGTTGATTTTTTTGTACATATAATTTTAAATTGTGTGTTATATTTTAATATTATAATTTTGTAAACTTCCATGTATTAAAAAGTTGAAGACACAAAGTTATGTTAAAGTGTTGTAAGTGATGTGATTTACAGGGCTTGTTACAATACTGGCTACAAGTTGTCAATCTGTCTGAAGATGAGACAACTTGACTCGTTGAAATAAAAAGGATAGTTTTAGAAATCTTCACCACAAATTAATATTTCTCTTGATTGATTGTGAGTGCCATTGAAAACTACACGGACTACCCCTTAATATTTCAATTTGACTTCTGGCAGAACTATGCTATGTCTATTCTATGTTTTCATGAGTGCTCAAATCTCCAGACTGGCACCAGAGTCAAACCGTCTAAACCAGGGGTTGGCAACCCATTCGAGCCCTAAGGTCCTGTGATCACCCTTCCTTTCTCCACTCTACTTTTAATTAATTTTTGTTCTATACTACTTGTATTTATTCCTTAAATTCAATATTTCCTCCAATACTTATGTCCCTGCCTTTATAGAAAATACATAAAATAAATCAAATGTACACTTCAATTACCCTGAAAGGTAACAGTCTTACCTAGACTGGTTACACTATGACCCTATCTTATAGACTGTAACATAGCGGAATATTACAAGGTATGCCTGACTTTTTGTGATGATGTAGTTTTCTTACGTGATTGACTGAAAATTGCTGTGTGAAGATTGCCTGGTGCCGACCCCTGACCTAAACAATCGACCAAGGGTGGTTCAGTTGAAACAAATAAAAACATGGGTAGTCAAGAGGTCAGAAATCAATGTTTTATCATTCAGTGTTTCCATGTATCTGGTTAAATATTGGCCTAATAGTATCATGTTCACTAACTATCATTGTGTTACCATTAATCTGGTTAAATATTGGCCTAATAGTATCATGATCATTAACTATCATTGTGTTACATTCATCTGGTTAAATATTGGCCTAATATTATCATGATCACTAACTATCATTGTGTTACCATTAATCTGGTTAAATATTGGCCTAATAGTATCATGTTCACTAACTATCATTGTGTTACATGCATCTGGTTAAATATTGGCCTAATAGTATCATGATCACTAACTATCATTGTGTTACCATTCATCTGGTTAAATATTGGTGGTCGTTAACTATCATTTAAATTATAAAGTAAATTTGTGAATATAACTATATGTAATATTTTTTCTAAGCATGTGGAAAATTATTTCCAAGGCTCTTTGTCAAAATTTGAAACTCAATTTCCACTTTACCACCCCAGTTTGTTAAACTATATGACTTTTAATGAATGTACAGTATTAATAATTTATAGTCGTTTCACTTATCATATAGTACATTATTTAACTCTATTCACTATTTGAGATATGTTTTGTTGAGACTAGGTGTACAGGACAGAAAGATAGAAACACAAATATAGACGAGTACAATATGGCCTTTACATTGTTCACTCATGGCTGCCTCTTGGAGAAACTCAATTGTCACCATCACCGTCTAATCCCTTAACCCTCTATGTATTTCTATTCCTCTTTCATGTACCTTTTTTCATACATCTTGTAGAGTAATATAAGGCCAGTGTTTTTAATAAACTATACCACTAATATACCATGAGGGAATAAACACAATTTATCATGGATACATTTTCATCTTTGGTGAGATTCAAACCTGATATCCTTAGATAACTAGACAGGCATATTATCGAAAAAGCTAAAACTATTAAGTTAACTCTCTGGAAATTAGTTTCTATGTTTTTTTTAGAGTCAGTTTTTGACCAAGTGTCTGGCCAGGATTGTTTAACACCCCAGTTAAAAGACCAGCTTCTATTCCAGATAGACAATACAATGTCAAACTAAGATAACGACAGTTGCTATTCTTTACAATGTTGTACTCTAACGTCTACCATAAGAAACGCAACAGAAACACATAGTTATCAGTCCAGCTAATAACTGCTTTGAACAAAGTGGAAAAATATGTTTTATCTGCAGTTCTTTTCTTTACAAGACAAGCTTTTGCCCGCATTTGGCGCACCCAATTTTAATTAACACATTGCGGGTACAATTCACTAAATATAACCTTCCTAATCTCTGTAAACCATTAGTGTAATTAGTACATAAGAGTATAACCCGGACAGGTATTAAGACACAGTCCTAAAAAAATAAACACACATCCAAATTTCCTTGAAAAGTCAAACAAAACTATTTAATAGTACAACAAAGCTTTATAACCAATATACCAAAATTGGTGCATTACCTTAAAGTGCAGTGTTATACTCCTATTACTAAAACTTCACCATTCCAACCAATGGACCACATGCTACATGCACTGTGGAAATGTGTCATGCAGTGAGATGTCTTGATAGCAAAAAAATATATCTTGGTTTTCTTTTAGTCTTCACTCAAAATTATAAAAGATATACTAATCCAGTGGAGAAGCATTAACTTAATTTAAGGAATGAGATAAAACTGTATTTACATCAATAGTATGTCTATAAATATTTTGTCGATAATGTATTTATGAACTGAATAAATAATATTTTTCATGTTTATGTGGTTTGTTCTAGTTTTGACTATGATTAAACCTACAAGCATATGACAAGCTCCAATATATCCCCTTAGTTGCTGTACACTTACAATAGTGTCACGAGGGCATTCTGTGTATGTCTTTCATAAATTATTGCAATGTGATTATTATTTTGGTGACTGTCGCTTTTTATTGCATGTCTTTCAACTTTCTATGTTAAATGTGTAAATAGGGAAGCTTAGACACCACAAATATAGAGTTCATCTTTCAAAATGTATGACTGAAAAAAAATGTAAAAACCTTTTAGTAAAGTACAATACTGTATTGTCATGCATCTAGCTGCATGACAGAATCACTTGCGATCCCTTACCCCCAAAAAATGAAGATTTTTAGGTACATCTGATATGAAAAAGAAATATGTACCTAATTAGACCCTACATGACCCTCTATGCTAGCGCCACATTTATTACCCTCCGTAAAGCGTGGGGACATAGATTTATAGTTGATCATAGGAAAATCATTAAGATTCAATTTGGCCCTTACCCTATGCGGAGGGGAGAGTCAGCTTTCCAATATCTTGGAAGTGCTAACATTTAATTATCGACCTGAACGCTAATTTCTTGTATTGAGCTCACAGAACAGTATAAGAAATACACTGCATTTGTTACACCTCGGCAGGTCTATGAGTTCAATCGTATCACACTAGAGGCCAGTATTGGAGGTCAAGCGCTAAGCCATGCGCTAAATCAAGTTATTTCCAATCTGAAGAACAAATTGTTCTTATATCCGAACTTAGTGCATTTGGAAACTGTTTTGAGTTGCTTAGCATAGGGTTGACATTCCCGAAAAGTATTTTTGGGTGAAGTCTTCTATTAATTAAATACTTAGGATGAAACCCATCGTTGATTAATTAGTTCATTGACGCCATTTAAAAAAATAGTACATAAAATAGATGATAAAAGAATGGGGGGGCTAGCTCAGATTTAAAATGAATACAATACTTTGAGTTCAAAACCAACATTTACACTTAACCAAAAAAAATTACTATCTCGGGGTAAAACTTATAATAATAATAATGCATAAAATCAAACACCAGACTCTCTCAGGACCTCTGGATCATGATGGGAAAAAATATAACTTTATTGTACCTAGTCAACAATGGACTCACCTTGCGTACAACAATACCGGCCTCCAAGGTCAGCATCCCTGGGAACTGCTTGCAGGTGAGACATCGCTAAATATGGTTTTTTATATCAATAGTAACAAGGTGGATTACATTGAATGATGGTGATAGTAATATAAATAAAATACTTAACAAAGGATTTTTAACTTTAAAAAAATGTTTTTTTTAAATTTGATAAATAATTGTCAAATCTAAAATATTACCCTGCCTAACAGACGTCTGCAGAATTATAAAGCTAAAATACAATTCATAATTCAAATAACAGTTCGGTAATTTGATGTATTAGTATAAAAAATCTAAGTCCAATCTTTGTGGATAATTATTGAAATAATAATAAAATTATTATAATTTCTTGAGGCACTCTAATTAATAGATGTACTTTATGAGGTTAGTAGTTAAAATAAAGGAATATTAGAACATAAGACATTGCATTCCTGTCAAAGGAAAGACTCTGGCCAAAAGATTATTTCCAGAGTCATTGTTAAAAAAAGTTAGCTCAAGGAAAAAAAAAATAATTACTTTAGAAGAAAATAACAAAAAGTATTGAAATTGTAGTGGAAAAGGTTCAAAAGAATATAGCGTCTGCTTAGTGAGGTCGAAGCTGTGTAGATATTAAAACTTAAAAACAAAAATTGTTGATATCACCTCAAAAGATGTTCTGTGAGGTGATTGTTGAAACCGTGAGTTGGTCCAAAACTAACTAACAGTCCAAGAATCGTCATTGCAGAGGTCTACCAGTGGTCTAAAGTTGTCGTCGCGTTTATGGTAGTCATTTTGATGAATACTTGAAAGATTATTTTAAGAAATAACTGTTAAAATTTCAATTTTTGTTGCACTGAAACTAATGTGTATCTTCTCTTTATCTCCAAGACGCTAGTTCCGCTTCTTTCTTCCAATACCCGCCTCTCGGAATTTCTCATCATGGCCCCGAAAATCTCGCGGATTTAAGTTCTAAATTCGAAATATAATATCTACAAATATCTAAAATTAAAGTATAAACAAGGCATATGTGGGGGGG
>CABFWB010005828.1:0-13253 GCA_902151455.1 Timema bartmani | reverse complement strand
CCCCAGCCCCCCACAATTAGATGAGCCTGACATTTAGACAGCGTGCACACCGGGATTATAACCCCGATATCTTTAGCATGGCTAATGTCTGTTAGAACGAAAGTACTTTCCGCACCCCGCTATTTTTATGGTTGACCAGGTAGAATGTGTACCCGCATTTGCTTCAAACGTCGATCACCGGCCGTCTAGTGATGCCTTAGACTATGCGACCCTCGATGCAAGTATACAATGCATTGTGACGGTAGATTTCTACACAAGTATAAAGTGAAAACAACCGTTTTATTCCTCGAGCCACTTATAACAACAGAAAAAATAATTTAATGTTCGCAACTATATTTTGTCGGAATAATATATAACTATTTCATTAATTCATAGGTAATATTGAATTGAGTAATTTGAATTTATTGTTCGCAACTATATTTTGACGAAATAATATATATAACTTTTACATTAATTCATAGGTAATATTGAATTGAATTTTCACAACTATATTTTGACGAAATAATATATAACTCTTCCATTAATTCATAGGTAATATTGAATTGAGTAACTTGAATTTAATGTTCGCAATTATATTTTGACGAAATAATATATAGCTACATACATTCTTAAGTAATATCAGGGCTGAGGAAGATGTAAAATGAACCTTCATTTGTGTGAAGGCCGAGTGACACAGTCGACCTGGATTCAATACCCCCTACCTCCATGCTAATAGCCACGAAGTTAAGCTTATCGGTATTTAGAACCGCGTCTTACTACCCGTCAGGGGCACAAGCCATGGACGATGAGGGAGGAAACCGGCCTCGGTACACACACACTACAGGGATTCAAACTAATCTCTTCAGGCAAGCTTGAGATAAGAGCTGATTTTGACCGGGAGAAATGTGTGAAAGCATTTGCTAGGGTTTGAAAAGTGAAGTAATTAGCGTTTGTTGCCCTCTAAGGGACTTAAACCCTTACTTCACAGGGCGAGATGTGTACATATATTTGCGCGTCATTGACAATTGAACCCTCCAACGCCGTCTGGATATCTTTGCCCGAATGAGAGAGACAATAAAATATTAGCTATGTACCGTCATTTGCGCAGGGATGTGTGAAAACAGTCAAAGCTATTATTTATGCTTTAAATTAGGATTAGCGTTTGTCGACCTTGCAGGGACTCAAACCCCTACATCCTCCCGTAACAGGGCGAGATGTGTACCCGCATTCGTGCTGCTGGAAAAATAAACACGACCGACGGTCCTCTGATTCCCTCCTAGCCAGCACCGGAGAAAGGCATCCATCCATTGCGGAAGATCTACCGCGAATGAGAGATAACGGTATTTACGTGGATCGGGCAAGCACCGATGTGGAAACAATATTATCGACCAATAAGAAGCCGCCACCTTTACATGCGGCACACCCCCGTTGAAGCGACTATAAATAGACCTTGAAATCATTACATTCGGTCATTGTGATTAATAATTGCGGCTAGTAAACATCATGAGTTTCAATGCGCTGGAAAGTTGGATAAATTCAGGTATGTTTTAAAAGCGTTTTGTATATATTAATGGTTACTATTTTGCTTATTACGTCTTTGGCGTACAGAGGTATTTGTTCCTTTGACAGGCCGTCAAGAAGAAGACGCACCCCCTCCACCGGCACTGTCGGTAGAGCCAGATAGCCCGGATCCTCTAGCTTTTTTTTTTAGCGAGGACAGAATTTGCCTGGCAGATGGTGGCTGGTCCATGGGTAGTTAGCATCCTGCTATAGATTTGAGCGTGATTGGCGAGTGGTTTTTTCCCCACGATAGTAATCATTATGTATTTATTTAATTGCAGATTTCTGGAATCCAAATGGGCTGGACGCCTGCCTAGGGGCTGGCCCGGAAGGATCAAGGCGGCTCGACGACGATTTACAAACACCTCTATTGCCAGTGACCAGTGAATGGGGGCATCCACACCACCCAACGCCCGTTCCAGTTTGCGTGTGGGCCCCACCCCCAGAAAGCATTGATTTGGAGGTGCATTCTGTACCAGGCCATCTTATTGAGGCGGTCAACGCATTGCCACCTGCCGCATTTTCGAGACCGCCGGCCCCCGTATTAGTCTCTGGAGATGCGAGCAACTACCTTATTGATGTTTGCAACGGACGGGACGTAGTTGATCACCTTAGATGTTAGTTTGCGGCTCTTTAATTACCATAGAACATGTTTTAAATTTGTATAAAAATGTACCGTCTACAAGTAACAAGACTACATAGCCACTAGGTTGGAAATAGACAGCTTATTACGCAATAGTTATCCACGTCCTCTCTTTCCCCAAACCACTGTTGTTTCGCACATTTTGTCAGCTGACAGTTTCGAGAATATTAGCTCTTATATTCATGGTACAAACAAGATAATAGAGAGAAAATTATAATTGTCACTTTAGCCGTGTTTGTAATGTGTTGGATCAAATTCGACCGTCATCTTAGCGCATTCGATAGCATGTCTGTATACTAAGCTATCGGTACCGGGCTTAATTCCCTACACGGCTAAAAAATGTTGGTCTGATAAATTAACAGATAGTGGGCCGGACTTGTAGATGTCCTAGTTTTTAAGTTATGCGCATAAAAGTTACCCGAGCTTTAGGCTGGAAAACAATAACGGATTTAAAATAAATTATAATATTCAAAGAAAAAATGCTTTACTAAAATTATTTCTACCGACATAAAACTTAATTCTGACCATTAAAAATTCATTTCTTCTAATTTTACCAATTTGTGTTAAGACATATTTCCTCCAATACTTTATTTAAAACTAGATTTCTTCAATCATTAGCGCTGTGTGGTAAACTTGTTTACTTACCGGAAAAACAGATGGCGTTTGCATGCAATTTAGAGCCGGAAAAGTTGCACTCGCTCTGCTGTAATGTAGATGACCCCGCCAAGTTTAATTCTTGGATTCCTGCCAGTAACGTCGGCGCCCTACCATGAGGAATCAGTTTTACATCACTTTGCCGAGCGACAGCTCTATGGGATATTTCCCGAAAAATACCCTCGCATATTTCACCATTCAACTACCCTACCGTCTTTCATTCGATGGCCAGTGGGAAGTTGCTCTCTTCGAATTCCAATATCCATGTTCTTTCACCACCGTACCCAAGGGCCAAAATATTGTATGGTACAACCGGGTTGACGTTAACGGCGTGATTAAGTATTGAAGGATCACATCCCGCCTGGAAATTACAGCACTATCCATGAATTGGTCAAGGCCATAGACGATGTAGAGGCGTTTAAAGGGGATTTCGGAGTTGTATTCAAGTACACAAACCCCAACAAAAAAGTGGACGTTGTTTATTCTTCACCAAATATACAGTTGCTGGCTATATCTAGTCAACTAAGTCTACAGCTCGGTTTCGATCCTCAGAATAATGTGATCAAAGTCCCAAAGTCACTGTACACTGCCAGCATTAAACTAGGCTTGCCCCCGCAAATGTACGTCTACACGGATATCGTCAAACCTCAGCCAGTGGGTGACATTGTGGCACCACTTTAACGTATCGTCGGTATCAACAATGCAAACTATCTCTACGGCATACATAAGACAGTTAGCTATGATCCGATGCACTACGTGCCAGTACTTAGAAGGGAAATTGAAAGCCTGGAAATCAATATAAGAACAGACACTTGTGAACCTGTAACATTCGAGTTTGGAAAATTGTGTGTGAAACTTCATTTTAGACGTTGCTCAACATTAACTGTCCCTACCAAAGATACTACGTCAACCAGGCTGGAACAGGAATATCTTCGATCTACCGCAGTGTTCCCTTTCAACGCGGGCATGGAATAGGAAGTTTTATCAGCGGCCTCTTCAGGAGCGTCGTACCGTTGCTGAGAAGCGGCGCTAAAGCCATTGGAAAACAGGTGCGTCATACGGGCATCGAAGTGCTCTCCGACGTCGCCAATCATCGTCATCCTTTCAAAAAGGCCCTACGTCAATGTGTCCGCGAGGCTGTTACAAAGCTGAAACGCAAGGTGGAGCAGAAGATCGACACTCTGATGACTGACTTAGGCTATAAATGGCGTCGTTGCTCGACGTAAAAAGGACAAGAAAGAAGCTGTAAATATTTTCAGTTGAAATGTTGTTTCTACACCCACAGCCCTGCGAGTGTGCCAGCAGTGAACTCAATCTCTATTCTATCCTACTCACACAAACAAGTCTTAATATTGGACAATGGATCCAGTACAAACCTGTCTCTTCCCTCACTAATGATTCGCCCATCGAATTTACCACTACCGGTCAAGGCGAGTTCTATATCAATCTTTCACAAACTATGCTCTATCGTAGGGCGGCCATCATAAAACCCGACGGTGGCACTTTCACAGAGGTGGATCCAATCGCTCCCGTTAACAACTGGTTGCATTTGCCATTCACACAGGTGGATGTGTTCTTAAACCAAAAACTAGTCTCACCGCACAGCAACACGTATGCTTATAGATCATATATTGAAACGTTGCTCAATTACAACAGTGAAGCCAAAAGAACACATTCGACTTGCTGTCTGTGGTTCGCAGACAGCCCCGGAAACTTTGTGGAGGCTAACGCCGGCAACAAGGTATTTGAGGCCCGGCGCATTCTCGCGGCAAAAAGTAAGACGGTGGATCTTTTGGGGTATCTACATGGTGATGTGTTTAACCAAGATATATACCTTTTGAACGGCACCGAACTTGGTCCGTTCCAGAGAAGGGTTTAGTCTTATGGCCGTCCCTGAGCTCCCGTACTTTAAGGTTCACATTGCTGAAGCCGGCCTTCTAGTGCGACGTGTCAAAGTAGCACCTTCTATACTTTTGGCACATGTCAAGGCATTAAACGTCTGTCCTTCAAAGTATCTCATCGCCCTTGTGTAAGTAAAAACCCTCACTATTCCTACGGGTGTACAAGGGAAATCACTGGACAAAGTATTCACCGGACCATTTAAACCGCTACAGCCCAATTTTTCAAACGGCAACTATGTAATGTCCTACCACACTGTTTTCTTGAACGGATATCAATTTCATGAACGAAGGTGGCGACATCAAACGGGAAGCCTTTTCTAAGGGAAATCATCTCATGGCTTTTGATCTCACACCTAATCTTTCCGCCCACATGACTTCGCATTGGAATTTGACGAGGCATGGTTCTCTGAGCATCAAAGTGAGCTTCACCAGAGCTCTCACTGAAACCATCAACTGTATCATGTACGGATATTTTGCCAACATCATCACCATCGACAAGGACAGAAACGTCATGACCGATTATGGGAGTTAATATAAGCGACTTCCCGCCCCTTACACTCGTCATTTAAATCATGGACATCATTGTGGATTTCCTGAGCTTCATCGACGACAGCGAACAGTTTATTGTGAAGGAACTGAGTGTTTTATCGCTATGCAGAACATTACTTCAACATTGGGTGTTAAAACTCACATTCGCTATCGAGGAACTTTCCACCGCTGCTAAAAAAGCAAGCCGAATATATCGTCAACAAACTGCAAGGTATTCCCTGGGATAGCGATGATGTGGATTACAGTCTGCTCGAATCCCTCATCTCCCGCGCTACAACGCGTGCAGAAACAGTCTACGTCAAGAGAGCAGAAAAGAAAAAGTTTCTAGTCAAATACACACCTACGCCCATCGTAGATCTGTATGACAGAGGTTATTCGTCGTTGAAAATATTTAATTGGGCCGCACCATGTGCATGGCTCATAGTTCTGTATAGAATTTCTGTTCGGCCTCCATCGTTTGGGGACTTCGAGATTGGATGATTGAAGAGGGACACGCACATCTTAAGACGTGCGCTAAAAACAAACCCGTGGTTCCGTTCTGTATGGTCGGGTGTTTTCCCTGCTAATCAACTACCCGCAAGAATAGCGTGACCTGCCGCCCTCATCAGCTATACGAATCCCCACACCAAGCCTGGGACGGATTGGGTCACCATCTTTATCGATAAGAACGGCGTGGGAGAATATTTTGACAGTTATAGTTTTCCACCCCGTATAAAGTCACATCTGGTATTTATACGCAAAAACACTTTCCGCACGTCTCATAGCACGCTACAACTTCAAAGTATAGCCTCGGACGTTTGCGGCCATTGCTGTCTCATGTACCTTCTCTATCGCACCCAGAACATTTCTATGAATACTTTCCTAAACCTATTATCGCCCACCAATTGTACAGACAACGACGCTAAGGTGGTGAGATATTAAAACATATTTGTCAAGAGTTTAGGGTCCTGCCGCCCCTCAAAAGTTTGCGTCCAATCAGCGTGCGCCTATAAAAGGGGCGTCCTGACGGCGTGTCTGCCATAACCCTGACAGTCGTCGAAGCGAACAAACATCATGGAAGGCCAAGATGTTTGTACACGCAAAGAAAAGCCGGTGAAGCCGCTCGCCATCACCAGTATTTTCAACACTTTGTTTCCACTGGACGAAGTCGATACCAAGCGAGTCATCATTGGCATGAGCGTCAAGAACAACTTTACGCACTATGTCCAGATAGAAAAATACGGAGAGAATTTTGCGGTGTTTAACCGTACAGAGTGGCAAGAACTTGGCAGCTACAAGTCGGTCATAATCAAAGTTTTTCAGCAACACGCGACCTCCCCAGAAAATTATTCTGACTAATTATGTAATCTCTCTGAGACGCATTTGCGGTGACCGTATGGTCGTAATCAGCGGGAAACAAGACGCCTGACTCAAATGGGTCGCCTATCTTGTACCTAGCTGGGCGCATCTTTGTGAGGTGTGGGACCTCATCGAAGTCACCGTTGACCGTAGGGATATGTGGTCGACACCCGTCGCACACTATTGTAACGATTTGATCGACACACTCGTCGTGGATGTATGCAACATGCTAACAGAATCAGTGGATGTCATCGATCTCGAAGAGCCTATGGTGGAAACGCACATCAGAAACCTCGATCTTATCAGTGATACCTACTATAAACGTCAAGTCGTCGGTTTGGACTATTACATGCTGGATTGTGAACTAAAAACTATTTTACCAACGCATCTAAGAGACACTGTAGAAAAACGTATGAACGAATATATGTCATTCCTGTAACAGTGTATAATAAATATTATGTAAGTCTGTAAAGCCGTTAATGTATGTCTGTAAAATCTTTAATATACAATAAATATAGGTTTTGTAATATCGTGTTTTATTCACGCAAAACTTTTCTGTTCCTTACACGTAGATACGAGTCTCAACTTGTCGAGCGGAAAAACTTGCACCAAACATGACCTTTGTACTAACACACGGTTTCAAGGTCACGATCTATACTTGTCTCGACTTGTCTTGTCAAGCCGCCAAACTGACGCCAGTCATCAGGGAAAACCTATTGCCACATAAAAGGGGTAAGGAGAGGGTTACCAGGGTCAATGACCTAGCTCACGGTTTCAAGGTCACGATCTAATCTTGTTGTGCCGCCAAACTGGTGCCATGTTGCAACACCGGGAAAACCAATTACCACGTAGGGGTGGGAGAGAAGTTGAGACACTGGTGAAGGGAAGGGGGTTGGGTGAATTACGACATCATTCAAAGTCGTGATCTATTCTTTTATTGTCGAACCGCCAAACTGGCGCCGGGTTACGACATCGGGCAAACCTATTAACACATAGGGGGTTGCGACACATGCCTTGAAGGAGGGGAAAGTTAGGGAAAGTGAAAGGGGGTCTCGCGGCCGGGAACCATTTCTCACACTCCTCGCGAAGCGGCTGGCCAGAGAAGATGCTCCCAGCGCTCACTAGTGGTGCCGAGAGAGGAGCGCCCGACTCCGTGTATTGCGCGTCAATAAATAAATATAAATTCCAACGCCTATCCAAATCCTAACCAGGCATAAACAAAAAGTTTGGACAAGAACCAACATGTTTGGAACACTGGAAATGGGGTCAGGGGTAGGGGAGTGGTTCAGGAGGGTTCAGGGGGGAGGGAGATGGAAAGCTAACAGCCAATCAAAGAGTGAGGGGGAGGGGAGGAAAAAGCGGTAGGGAAGAGTCAACAGCCAATCAGAGAGCGAGGGGGAGTGGTCATGTGACCAATTTCAGCCGATCAAAGCCTGTTCTCTCTGGGCCACCCAACTACTGATTAGTTTTATTATATTTAACTCTTTGAAAAATTAAAAAATGCTTTGATGTCTGAGGCTGTGGAAGTTTCTTTTTGGGTGGCTTATTATGGGGGCCTAGTTGACTGTATCATAGCCTAGCTGTATTGCCGGTGAATGATTACCGCATCTACACGGCTTGTGGATGCAACCTCAGATTGGTGCATTGTGGCCATTGTCTTGGGTTGTTGGGGAAATTATGGGAAATCCCTGCTTGTAATTGGTGGAAGTGGGGGGATCCATATTTGCTGAGTAAGGGCTTCCTGCTCTGCAGTATGTATTGAAGGTTTTCCTTCAGAAGATTTTTGTACACTGGGCATTTGTTATAGTTTGCAGAGTGATCTCCTCTACAGTTAACACATCGTGCCGGGGTGATTTTTTTTACAGTCTTTGGTGTCGTGAGTTGACAGGCATTTGACACATCTTAGATTGTTCTGGCAGTTGTTTCGGGTGTGACCGAACCTCTGGCATTTGTGATATTGTTCTATTTTGTTGAGGGGAGCGATGCTCAAATCGCACTCTAGTGTTGTTAATGAACTCTATCTTGCATATGTCTGTGTTTTGATTGTCCTTGACTAGGTCACCTGGAATGTTGGTAATAGTGTGACTGTCTGGGTGCTGCTTGTCGCCGATGATTTTGTTGTGAATTGTCTTACATATGTCACGGGGTATCCCCTTCACGACCACGTGGACTGGCTTGTCTCTTGGGAGTGCGTATGTGTGATACTCCTGTTTCAAGTCTTTGAGTAAGTGCTGCATTAGGTCGATGTTATATTTGGTGGTGATGTGAATTTTAAGTCCGTCCTTTAGGATATTCACATTGGTATTGTTTCTTATTTCCTTGGCGTACTTAGTGATGTTCATGTAGTGTTGAAATCCCCTAGTAACTATTGGTTGTAGTCGATGTTTGGGTGCCTCTCCTGGTGAGTCATTGTTGATGGCTTAAGTGTAATCAGTCATAAGGACTTTATTTTTGTATTCAGCCCTTTTAAGGGTGTCAAACTTGATTGATTTTGTAGTTGTCTTTTTTGTGTTTTGTTATTGTTCTGCTTTAAATTTACCTTTCTTGTTCAGTTTGGATGCCAGTTTAAATATCCCTTGTCCATCCGTGTCAGATTTAATCTCAGTGTTGTCACTAGTTAATTGTTCTGAATGTGCTGGTGTAATTTTTTTGCTCATGCTTGTTTTTGTGTTTTGTATGGCTACGGACATTTCGATCGGCCCTGAAAAGGGCTGGCTAGTGGCACGCGGTGTAATGAAGGGTGAGGGCTCCTCCTGTTGGGGTATGTTGTGCTGTGTGTCTCTCTAAATGGACTCCAACTACAAGGTATTGCTTTGTAGCTGGTGACGCTTTACGGCTCTCTATAGCTGGTTGGCACCGTTAGGATCAACACTATAGATAAACCACCACCAAGTCCGTCTCGAGATCTGTTGTGTTCTGGGGTCTTCCGGGATTAAACCGGTTTTTGTATTTTGCTCTTTTGAAGTCTCCGTCGTCGTCTGGTCAATCGTTCTGGAGGTCGGTCCAGCTACGCAAGGTGAACTACGTCCTTCCTTCTCGGATTCCCGCCATCTCCCTTCGAGTGATCTTTCCCTATCCCTTGTTTGCCTGTCCACCCCCTCTGATTTCAGAAGCGACCCTCAGAGAAGGTAGATGGCTTGTTAATACCTTGGAGTACCGATCTGTTGTCACAGACCATAACCTCTTTTTGTGAACGTGTTTATTGAATGTGGAAGGAAAATGGAGTTGGAAGGAGTTGTGAATGAAGAATGTATTGTGTTGTGAAGTATCTTGAACGCTACCTAGTACACTGTGATAGTAGACACTAGTGCAGTCAGGCCCAATGTGTAGGATGGTGTGTGTGTGTGTGTGTATGTGTGATGTCTAGATGACCTGAAAGAAAACATAGATTCATATTAAACATTCAATGAAGGATGGATAAATGATTGTGAGTTTGTGAAAAATGATTTATTGATGGTCGTCAATTTGGGTCAAGTGGATGGGGTAAATAAAGAAATAATGAAAGGGCACTGGGACGGGCTGGTTTGGAATTTATTGAGCTGGGTAATGGACATCTTAATTTCAGTCTCGGCTTTTTGTACATCCTTGGTTCTCGGGGGTTGTACTGCCCTAGGTTTATAACTATTGCATTTTCCTCCAGATCTCGGGTTTTGGTGTAGAATCTTCTGTTTCGTTCTTCGTAGATCTCCATTAGCGACTTGCTCCCAGTCTCAACGTGAATAAATGCATTATTTGTTCTTGGGGTGACTCCCAGTATGCACCTGATTACCTTATTTGAACCACCTGAAGCTGGCTCAAAATATTTGATGCAGCATAATTCCGCGCTTCACAGGTGTAGACGAGTAGAGGAAGAACTAGACTCATATAGAGGAGCAGTTTTTTTCGGCTATTCAGCACCTGGTTCTTGAATAGTCCGTAGTTCCGGACAAAGACCCCCATATCCCTTTTCTTCACGTTATCGACGTGAGGTTTCCAGTTGTAGGTGGGAGTCCATTATAACATCAATATATCTGAATTCATTACAGAAGGGAATGTCTTCATTCAGGACACTAAGCTGGTCCGGTGGCTGAATCCTCCTTTTAGCTATCCTGATAGCCATGGATTTCGCAAGATTTGCCTTTATTCTCCACATTCCCAGCCAGTCGCCGAACTGGTCCAGGTATCTTTCCATGTGTTTAAACCCGTACTTGATTTTCCTGTGCGACTTGAAAAACAGTGTGTCATCCGCAAATAGCCTGACGCTGATTTTTGAATATAACATATATGCTATACAGAAACGGTGATAGGGCTTATCCCTGTGGCACTCCCGCTCTGATGTTGTGTAGGGATGACCTCTTAACTTCCATTTTTATCCTAAAGTAACGACCGTGGAGGAAGCTTCTTATCGTGTGGATGTACGTCCTAGAGAAGACGAAGTCAATCATATTTTTTAGGAGGCCAGCATGCCAGACCTTATCAAACGCCTTTTCAGCGTCGATAAGAAACTTTAATGTAATTTCCTTCTTGTTAAAACTCTCTGTTTTCTTTTCCACAAAACTGTTGATCGTGTGTACTGTGGAGTGGCATCTCCGGAAACCAAATTGAATATCAGGAAGTATTTGGTTTTCCTGGGCAAACCTTTTTAGCCTTTCAAGAATTATTTTTTCATAAACCTTACCAAGACAGCTGAGTATGCTGATGGGTCTCCTGTTCTGCGGAAATTTGGAGTCTTTGTCTGGCTTCGGGATAGATATTACATCCATCACCATCCAAACTTCCAGAAAGTAGCCCCACCTTAATGCGGCAGAGCATATGGAAGTCAGGATAAGAATGATTCTATCAGGAGCATGGCACAGCATCTCATTTGATATTCGATCCGCACCCGGGGTTTTCTTCTTTTTTAAATGCCTGATAACCTGTTCCACTTCATGTCTAGACACCGGGGGTGGTATCACCGGTATAAGTTCCTTGAGAAATAGTTTCACCCCATCTTTCACCGCTCTTGTGATGTTCTCATCCTGGGGCTCGATGTTCGTCTTGAATTGGTCTTCCAATTATTCAGTCATAGCATCAGCTTTGGCCACGGCTGTGTAAGTCATCCCATGACGTCCATGAATGGCCGTAGTTCTAGTTTTCAAGATACCCCCTTTAAGTTGTATGGTAGTCTTCCACACACTATCACTACTGTTGATGGTTTCCGAAATGTACTCGTTCCAGCAGATTAGTTTCAACTGTTTCACTCTACGGTGAACCTGGGCCCTTACTATGTTATATTCGGCTCGATGTATTGGCAAGCGGGATGTCTGCCATTCATGGCGCGCTTTCCTCTTCTGGGCTATTAAGAAGTACAGGTCTGGATGTTCCCTCTTTAGGATGACTATCGGGGCTTCGTAGGTGGTTGATGCCCGATAAGCCTCAAGCAGCGTTGATTTCAAGAGGACGAGCGAGTTTTCCACCTCTTCTGTCGATTCAACCTGCCACTGTAGCGGTAAAACCATGTCTTAAGTGTCCTAGTATTTGGGCCAGTCGGTGTTTGGAATCATTCTTCTAAGAAAAGAGTTTCGATAGTTGGTATTTATTGAAAGCCGACAGAAAACCGGGATGTGGTCGGAGTCCAGTTCATTTAAAGTGTGCAGGTCTTCAGGCTGTTGGTTGAAATATGTAAGTATCACATCAAGAACATCCAGTAGATTTCTGTAATTGGAGGGGTAGAATGTGGGTTACTCCGGTGCCAAAACTACATAATTTTTCAAGGTCGCTTTTCTGCCAGAGTACGGTCAGCTTGATTAGATAAGCGACTGTTCCAATGTGTATGTTTACAATTAAGGTCACCAGTGGTGAAGAAATTTTTCTTGGCCGTAAGCGTATTTAAATCTTTGGCTGTGATCGGGACCGAATGGCTCCTATACATATTGCTAAACATTATCTCGCTCCGTTGTGTGGTAATTATTATTGAAGTTGTTTCAATGTTAACCGTACCCGGAATAACTGTGGGATAATGATTAAGATTTTTCTTAACTAGAATGGCAGTTCCCCCACCCCTACCGGTAGGTCTGTCGGTCCTGTAAATATTGTACCCATATAAAGTCAAACGTTTTGCTGCTATTAAAAGCGTCTCACAAATGATATCGATATCAACTCCGTATGTCTCTAATAGCTATTCCAATTCATGAGCCTGCTGTAGGATACCATCAGCGTTCCAGAACATTATACTCAAAAAGTTACCTGGGTGATTAGTATTGTTACGGTTCTTACTTTCTATTCTAATTTATAAACTACAATATTACATTGAATTAATACTTATTTTCACGCCTATTAAATACACATGTCTTGCGTGCGCACAAGTCCACTACAGTGTGTAAACTCGCACTTTTATCTTTACACTCTCAGTTCCGGTGCTCGACTGTCTTTTGTCACACCTGTCCAGTTTAGCCCTACCCTCGGTCCGTTGGAATGTCCCCCACCCCCTTGCTAAGAGGGGTGGCCCAAGCCTGGGGACTGTTCAGGGCTGGCCCGAGCATGGTCTCACTCGCTACACTATCCCCCTCATAAATTAGGCACGACCCAGTTCCCACAAAATTATACCCGGCTTGATACCGCTCTGGTACACGCGAGTCTCGTTTTGGGTAGCGCCGTTCGGACTCCGTCCC
>CABFWB010005827.1:15186-39807 GCA_902151455.1 Timema bartmani | reverse complement strand
GATTACACAACACAATCGAGTTACTCGATTATTTTTACTCGATTGTGCCCATCACTAGCTGGAGCCATGTTAACTCGCTGAACAGACTCTCCTTATTTATGCGACTATGAACTTTTAGGTTCGCACAAAGCCTTTATAAGGTTCTTTTGTAAATATATAAATGAATAAAATCTTACTGTGTCACTGAATTGATTTCTTGGTTCTTATTGTGGTACAGTATTAGTGAAAAAATATACTCAGAGTGCACACCCCAAAGTTTAAATGGGTTTAATTATATATCAAACTAGGTCAGTAAAAGTCCAACAATCTGGTACAACTTATAATCCGGCATGGATAGCTCTCTCATCTTTTGGCTTCACACCAGCGCCATTTGTTTGCCAGTCATTATTTGCTTACATTTGTGAGAGTGCGTCGTTCTGTATTACTGTGCATAGCTTGTTTGTAACTGTGGGTCAAGTTTTTAAAATGTTTTTTAAACTTAGTAAAAGTTTTAATACAAAGGAATGAAACAAAACATTTGGTTGGACAGTTGAACTTTATTTAAAAATGCTTTGTGCAATATTCAATCAGCTTCATGTTATACATCACCATAAACTGAGGAATATCACAATATTGTTTTTGTCATTATATAAAGTATTACATTACACACTACTCCTAACATTTCTCAAAGTTATTTTCCTCAATTTTACTGCATTACACAAATACAGTCTTATAATCCGGCATGTTTGGTGATCCGGCGTTGCCCAAGTTCTGAGCATGCAGGATTATTGAAGTTTTACTGTATATAACTTTAGTATCTTTCTTACATAAGACAAACTTTCAACACTAATATGAGTGCTTTGTGTTTTTTACACTGGCGGCCAAGACTAGGGCAAATTCTTGCTAAACAAAATACACTTATCTTTTTTCTTTACTCTACACATTGCAGATTGTTATTATATACATGTTATTTATGTTAAACAGCAATGTATGGATGGACACTACTATGCCAGTGTTTCTGACGTCAAAAAAAAAAAGTTTTGAGACCTTAAAATGTGTCTTGAGCTGTAGATTTATACAAAAATCACAAAATGTTTGAATTATGGCTGGGCTTAACTAAACCCTCTTATTTGGACAAACAACAAAATTGACAATCAATTTTGTACCTAGATACGATGATTAGTATTCTTAGGGCCGGTTGCACAGATAATAATTAGTGATGTGATCAGAGACCAGATGTAATTATGGATTAAATAGCCAAGCTAGGGTTAAAGCTGCATTTAAATATCTTATTTTATCAATCTGAAGATTATAATCAGATTTAATTTGATTTCCAAAAAGTTTCTCAAAACTCATTTTCAGTTTTTATCTTTACCAATTACAAAGTTATTGTCAATCAAACTTCTGGTCAAGTCAACCAGACAATTCTCGTCCATCATCTGTTTGATTCTCTGATCATCATGTAGATCGGTAACAACTTATAAGTTTTACATACATACCTAATCATGTTGTTCCCTTACGGGGCAGGCAAGACACTGAGTATTTAGCTCAAAAAACAACTTCCTACTTAATCCATCCTCACTAACTTTTTCCACCCTTCCCTATCCTTGCATACTCCCTTCGCTTCAACAACATCCATACATCGAGTCATACATGCTCTTTTATTCTTAGAACTCTTGATGTTTCTCTCTTTCATACATTCAGTGGTAGAATATGAGTGAAGAATGACCCTGAGCACAGGACGAACCCTGGAACACTAAGCCAGGAGTACAGGGGTCAGTTCTCGTGTCTACGTCTCATTTGTCAACTAATTTAAATCAAATTAAAATATAATTTATTTTTTTACAAATCAAATACAAAAAGAGTGAATTTTATTTAAGGAGCATGTTGTTTTCACAAAATTAACACAGCTTATTGGATATTTACAACAATGTTGTTGATACATTTAGAAAAATAAAATATTTATTCACTCACTTTTCAAAAAATAAAATATTCAGGAGTGAAACCTTTAAAAAGAATTAATTCTTCATGTTTCTTTGTTCTCACTTTTAATTACACCTTTTGGGTAAAGAGGGTGAAGGTATAGTTTGGATGAAAGTCACCCAAGTTTGCATGGAGGGAAAGGTGGAAACCATTTAGGTAAAACTATCCCTAATACATCTAGCCAGGATTGAAACCCCAACCTCCACGTCAATTGTAAGCCATTATAGATGAGCTGTGGGACAAGTGGGGACATGAAGAATAAATATTATTCATATTATCAAATCAGTTATTTTGCTGGTAAATTATGTCTGAAATTTAATTTGGAAATAAACAAAAAATAATTACTAATGACATCGGAGCTGAGGACTTGGGAGGTGAAAAGTATCGATACTTTACTAATATCAATATTTTCCTTTCGAAACTAGTATTTTTTTCTTGATATTTTTTTCCAATACTTTTTACTGATATTAGTACTCACACACTGGTATCAGATCGGCATTGAAAGAAACAACAGTTTTTTTTTTATCTTCACTCATGCTGGGATTAAATGTGTACTAGGGTGGACTGTGGAGGAAGAACATATGACACTTTTTCCCAATTCTCACTAATTTTCTGCAACTCTAGCATTCAATCTCTGTTAGTTCATCTTTTTTCACAGCTGTTCTTTAATATTTGTTTATCAATACAGCCTGATGACTGACCAGTAGTGTCTGACTGAGTTAATTTTTTTTTGCCCGAAGCCGAAGCCAAACTTCGTTTTCTTTTCCCCCTTCGGCTGAAACCGAAGAAATCACATATATTGTGAAAAATCCCTATTTTTAAGTTTAATGCAATTTTTGTTGCATTTTAAATTTAAGATCATGTTTATTCAAATAACAGGTCACATTTTTTATTGTTGATAAAATAAAGTGGAATACATTTCCGAAATTGAGATACAAAATAATATAAAGACAAAATAAAAGTATGACAAAAATATCAATCACTTCTTCCTCTTAATATTTGGCTTTGAAAAAGTGACTAAATTATTTTTTATTGCCATCCAGTCTCGTACAAAAAATTAATCAGTTATCTTTTATGTATACAATAATTAATTACATTAGCCATGGTTTGAGGGGGAAGTTGTTAATAAATCTGATAGTAAACACAGACCATGTGTTGCCACTACTGACTACTGACTAGCCTACCGACCGGGCGCGGGTTAGCCAACATGCAGTAACTTGTCAGTTGTCACTTCACCGCTCCCGCGCCGCACCCACCAGTGTACATTAGGTAAGGTAAGTTAAATGAACCTTCGGCTTCGGCGAAACCTTCGTTCTAATTTTAGCCGAAGCCAATTATTTTGCTGAAGGTGCAATTTATGGCCAAAGCTGGCCAAAACCGAAGCTGAATGTTTGGTCGGACACTGCTGACCAGTCTACTACCCCTTCCTTTATTAACAAGCACATTCATCATAAACTAAACAAAAGAAGCTTTCGTAGAACTTAATGAACTCAGTCAAGTCAAGGGTGCCCCAAGCAACAAGCTGAATCAACAACAAGCATGTTGTTGAATCAGCTGAAGCAGAGCAGGGTGTCCATTCTTCTGTTGTTTGTCAATAATTAATAATCTATCTGGATAGAGTATATAAATGACAAACGTTGTTAAACAATGGCACATCCCAGAAGTGAATTATGGAAGTTTTTTTTAATAAGTTGGATAACGAAGAAGCATCTCGTAAAAAAAAATTCAATATTGATACTGTATTAATAATTTTATTTTGAGATTAGTATGGTATCAATATTTTTGTTTCGATACTTTTAATGAGTACAGTATTGATACTTTTCTATCGATACCACATCCTTACTGAGGACAGGACATGAGCTATTAAATACTTTTATGTTTCTTAAAACAACATTTTATTCAGGTTATCTGTACTTTATACTAATTCAAGGAGACATTATTTAGAAAACAAATTTTAATGTGGTGCACTAGCACTTGCATGAAGAAAGAATGAACATATCAGTGTTGAAAATAACCCACGGCACACCTGACCTGGATGTGAACTCCTGATTCATAGCTGACATTGAGCTAATGCTACTTACTGCTAGCAATTGATTTTAATACATACATTTCAAAGTTTATTAAACTGTTCTTCCTACCAGATATTACAACTTACTAATGTTATTAGGTTGGTTATATATGTAGCTGTTTAAATTTAACCCTTTAAGTGCCACGCCTCTTCCAGAATTCACATGGGAAGAGTGCCAGAGGGTTGTTAGGTTTTGTGTGCAAAGAATGACAACGTTATTTCCTCATTTTTGTAAGGGTTTACAAGAAAATTCACCAAACCTTTATTTATGAAGCGATTATTTTGATTTTTTATAATTTTAATCCACATATACTATTCCTTAATAATAATAAATACAATTTAATTAAAATTATTTGATTTTTAATTTTTTTTCCCCTAACTAAGGCTAGTTAACATATTTAAATATATGTATACAGTAAAGCCAAGAACAAAACGACGACGCACATCTGGCAGAAAAACTCATGTCAAGGAATGTACAATCTAGAATTAAAAAAAAGTGTTTCCAAAGCAAGAAGCCAAAACGAGTGACTGATTTTTTTTACTAAGGCATAACTGAACACTTTTTGTTAACAGTACAGTAGATATTGTTTTTTGTTGACTGTTCTTTATTTTAGTGATTTAGACGGAGAGCAAAGGTTTCTGCTGTACTGTACATATTTTAAAAGTTTTACATATCATGTTTTTTGTACAATAAAACATAGTTTTTATGCTGGAATATTCTTTTTCATGTTTGCACCTCATTTTTAGTATTTTTTCAGGTTATCCGCGATTTTCGCTATCCGCGGTACCCTTGCCACCCAATCCTGTGGATAATCGGGGCTTTACTGTATATACATTTCACTATTTTGTTGTAGTGCATTTAATTTTATACAAGAAATTAAAGTTTAGGACATATATGATTATAAATAGGAATTACAGGAATTTGGGCCGTTTTGGCTTACCTTACAGCAAGATTTATTGCTTGCCCCTTGAATAAATATTTAGGCCCACACAAAATGAATGCGTTTTTCAAAAAAACTTTTATAATGAATAATTTCATGTAGTTTTTTTTACATATTATATAAATTTATAAAGTAATTACCCATATTTACTTAGGTTTGTAAAGAAATCTTTTCAGTCACATGACATAACATTAAAATCTAAGTAGTATATTTTTCTAAACTCAGAACAATTTAACCAATATATTTGAAAACTGTTTTCAAAACTATTTACATCAATTAGGCGCACTTATGTTTTTCCATGCAGCTCTTATTTAAACTGGCATTGCACTTAGCACCTTGAGTACGTGATCGTCCGCCATTGTTAATGTACTAAACTTCCAATTCCAATAACAACTATTTATGGTTAATTTTTGTTTCCAACCTTATATTAAATAATAGAGGGAAATGTTCTTTTTCCAGTAATATATGACACTACTACACTATCTACCAGTTAAAGCGAGAACTAGCGCAAATCTAGAGAGCCGACCTTATCGGCTCTGGCACTTTTAACAATAAACTGACATAAACTAGCAAATTTTAAATGAGATGAATGTGATAACAAACAAATAACAGATAAATTAATTTTAGTTCACTTGTCCTTAAACTGCACAGCTTATAGAGTTAATTAGATTATTGTATTATGTATTTTTGAATTTCACTTAGTCATTTATCATTTTTCCAATGACTTATTTACATTATTTATTTTGATTGAATATATAATGCAGGTTTTGATATATTGTGCATACAGATTGAGATGTTAGTAACAGCACCTTTGCATGTCTTCTGTTGGAGTCTTTGATTAACCGCAGCACATATTTAGTAGTTGGTCGTGCTTGCTGTCTTGGCCTGCTAAGAACACCAAACTTTCAAGCCAAGTTGAGTCACTGTCATTCACCTTAAAGAGAAGGTCGCTGTCAATAGACAGCCGTCTCATGTATAATAAGCAGGTTGTTTAGTTCGAATCAAATCTTGAATCAAAGCAAATATTATTCACATATTTCTAATAATTATCAAATCGAGTCATATCCTAGTTAAATATGCTAACATTATTTTGTTAAATAAAAAGCGTTACACATTATAAAAATATTAGATGAGTTTTAGACCCCACTCCTATAAGTTATCATGGCGTAAGTTCATCATATTCATGCAACAATAGTTCACCTTGTCAAAGTTAAGCTGTAAATAGCACCATATGTTGTGATTATAAACTATTTCAATATATGTCTTCAGTCCTTTTTGTCAACACAATTGTTATGTACTATGCAAGGATGCGATTATAGGCCATACATAGGTTTTATAAAGGCTGTTTTTAGGAAAAAAAGCACAGCTTATTTTTTGGGCACTGTGGTAATAATTAGTAAGCATTTACTTAAACTTACAAGAATTATTATTAAATGTATAGTTTTGTAGTATATATAAATACACATCTAGCTGTATGTGTAGTGATATGTGTGGCACATGTGTGTCTATGTGGTCACAGCCGGTATGTCTAGGCCTGCTCAGGTCCGACCTAATGCTGGAAACCACATGCTTGAAGAAAGGTGTTGCTGTCGTCTGTGATCCGTACTGTTGCTGGAAGCAAGTGGAGATAAACACCATTGCCTCCGGGTTTGGGTGGCTGGGCCCTTCCTCTTCCGCCATACAAAGGTCAGCTTGGGGCCACTGCTCTACGGTAGACATCTAGAGTTTCTTAGAGTAAAACTGACCAAAAACACAAATTTAATATCATTTTATTTTAACATTAATACTATTACAAAAACTAATCATTTTAAAAATAGAACAAATCTAAATATATTCCTTATTTCAAATTTACTTGCATCAAATGCATATGTCAAATTTGATTTAATTAATAATTAACTAGAGGTTGATTTCCAAAACTGACATTATGTGAGAAGAAATATAATACTTTTATGAAAGTATTTCAAGAATACTTTATTAATTTATTAAGTTTCTTGCTAAATACATTTGTCTGTCAAGTGTTCACACTAATACATGTTCTGCTTGTAGATATGTATATATGTTATTTCATTACTACCTACACGGGGGACTGAATCGTGACCTTGAAAAAGTAGACTGGAAAACAGGATAACTTTTACATAATCCTAGCATGGCAAGCCACTAACTGGTTCAACACTTGTGTTCACAACCAGGTGGGATGGTTTTAGAGAGGAACGCAAACCCCCCCCCTCCTCATTCTGGCTCTCTGGTAAGCCACAAATAGACCAACCAGACAGAAAGACACATAACTTAAATAAACTTTTGGGATGGTAACTTGCCATTTGTTGTGATGTCATAACCTTCGATTTTTTGTTGCTAAACATTCCAAACATATTTCACATCTTCAAACAAATTATATAAAACACATTTTTCATCTTTGGGAATTACTATTTTTTCAGGTACAGAAATCCATTTGAACACAACCCCCTCAAGGAACCTTAACAAAGGTTTTCCCAAGTTTTAAACTAACACCTTAACACACTCCACTGTGGCAAAATTATCTGTTTTATTGAATCGAAAAGCAAATATTATTTTATTGCTTGCCTGGTTAAAAAATACATAATTAATGATAAACCTTTGGTATAGAAAATATATTATACTATATAATCTGATAAGCTCATTTTCGATAATTGAAACTACGAGAAAATTATTGAACTTATGAACTGATTTTGACAAATGCTCACTCATTTTAAAGGTTAACGGGTCCAGGATGTTGGCAAAAATAATATCGTCCAATGAAAACCTGATTTTCTTGATGACTTTATAGCTTTCCCGCTGTGTATGTACTGGCTTATCTGTACATTACCGTGAACACCCTCATGCGATTGAATATTGGCAAATAAAATATTTCTCTTTGGTCAACCTAATAACTGAATTCTTACTTATGGGGTGTGTTGAAACAAATAGAGAGCTGGAATAGGGGTAGTTTTAAAGTTCTTATTGTGGTATGAAGGGGGAAAATGTACTTTTTGATTGAAATTAAATGCCGGAAACTCATATTATATGGAATGACAAATTAACCTTTTATTATAATTCATATGAGTACAAAATGACAACCTGAACACGAGAATTGAACCCAGGACCTTTAGCTTTGCACATAAAGACTCTACCACTTTAAAGTGAGGCCTCATTCCATGAAACCTTTCCTAATAAAATAAATTTAATATATTTTAGAGCAATAATCTGCAGTCATTGCTGCAACAATCCGCTAGTAACCTGTATTTAGTAATGTGATTTATAACATTTTATTTTTATTTATTTTCTTGAACAAAAGTTTTGGTCATTACTTGTTTTGTTTTTTTGTGCACATTATTTTGTTGTTTTTGTCTGCTTGCTAGCTATGTGCTACTCTGTTTTGTCTGGTTTATGTACACATTACTCTTGTTGCTTGTAGTAGTTATAGATTAGTAGTCTGTTTGTCAGAAAGACATAAAGTAGCGTCCATTTGCCTTCCATTACATTTTAACCTCTTTCCTGACTTGCCCATGCCTGACACGGGCAACCTCTTCTTACCAATATTGACTTGCCCATGCCTAGCTGGGGCAACATAATCTCTTATCCTTCTGTCTTGATTTGACCGTGCTTTTCCGACTTTGTCCTCATATAGGGCCTAAGTTCTTTTTTACTAAATAGATGTCTCTAGCATACTACTCACTAGTGACATCAGTTGTAGTTTATTGTAACTAACTGTATACATTATTTTTTACCTAACATATGTTGCCAGCGTACTACTTATAAGTACTGACACTAGGTTTGACTTATTGTGACTAAATTCCTTTATTTACATAATGCCAACAATTACATTCTTTACTTGTTTCTGTTGTTTTGAATAAGAATGTTGTTATTTCAATATTATTGTTTATTTTTATTACTTGAACTTGAACATTTGCCGTGTGGTATGTCATATCTAGTTCTAGTTTTATGAGTATAAATTTACGATGGGTGACTGTGATTCTGAAGATGTTTCGATTAGTGAATCGGGAAGTTCATCAGACGGTATGGACATTTTTTCTGATATTGATGATGAAGTAAATGCTCAGTTACTAGATGCAAGAGTTTGGTGTTTAATCCGTCCCGGTCATGAACCTGGACCACCTCCTCAAAGGTTTCCTTTTACTGTTTTACCTGCAATTCATTTAGATGGTGAAACAACTCTTCATTATTTTGAGGCATTTATTGATGGTGACCTAATTCCAAACTAATCTATATGCTGACCGGTGAATAACATTTTCAGTTTTGAAAATATTTTCAAGAAGTAAAGATTGGCAGCCTATAAGCTGCAGTGAAATTCAAGTGTATTTAGCTTTGGTTATTCTTCAGGGGATTATAAACAAGCCAGTGGAAGAATGGTATTGGTCAAAGAAACAGACGAATATTTCTCCATTCTTTAGTAAAGTTATGTTGCACCATATATATGTCATCAAACGCTAGCTGCATCTCTCAGATAACAATGCCTTTGATAAAAATACACATCTGAATGACAAGCTACATAAAATTTGGCCTGTGTGTGTTCATTTGAACAAAAAGTTCTCAAGTTTGCTGATTCCTGAGAGGGACATTTCTATTGATGAGCGTCTCATGCTGTATAAGGGTAGGCTAGGATGGATCCAATATGTTCCCCTAAAAAGAGCAAGATTTGGGACAGAAAATGTTCATGCTCTGTGAGTCAAAATCTGGATATATATGGTCTACTATAATATATACAGGAAAAGGGATCATTTTGAATGAGGACTGTGGTAATCTCTCTGTATCATCCCAGATTGTCTTAGCTCTAATGAAACCTCTGCTAGATTATGACAACAGACAACTACGACACCTCCTCAGAACTGGCAGATTTATTGATCACCAATGCAACTGATACGTATGGGACATTGAGAATTACAAGCAGTTACAAATGAACGGAAACAAAAGAAGTTAAAAAAGGGCGAATTTACTGCCCTTCAGAGAGGTAAAGTGATGGTCATGAAAGGTTGTTAGTGTACATAACACTGAATTTGTTGAGCTGAACAAAAGGAACCAAGTGATACAGAAGTCGAAACTTATTGATGACTACAATCATACAATGGGTGGTGTAAATAGGGCAGATTAGCACCAACTATCCCATTATAAAAAAAGGAGGGAAAAATGATTACAAACATATTTTTTTCACTTGCTATACCAGGGCATTTGGAACACATTTGTGTTGTACAAGAAGAATGGAGGAAAACTTTAGAGTGTATCTTGTTAAAGAGCTAATTGAGAAGTACCACACAGAAGACAAGGAGCACCCCCACCTTAACGTCTGACTGGCAGGCACTTTCCAGATTACATTCCACTTACAGAGTGCAGTTTGTTGTGCCAAAACAAATGACAGGGGCAAAAAAGTAAGAAAATAAACCAGATTATATTGCCAAGAATGTGATGTTGGACTTTGTACTGCACCCTGTTTCAAAATTTATCACATGATGAAAGAGTTTTAGTAAATTTTCGGAAAATGTTTATGTAGAAATGAAGAACAATAATTACTGTCAGTTTCTCTTATATAGTAGGGGAACAAACTAGCCAAAAGTTGTCAGGTCGTAGGAATCCCTGCACCACAAGCGGCAACTGTGTTTCTATGAAAGAGTACATCACATTGAGTTAAAAAAAGTGATGTTGCTAACTTAGCAACCTGTAGGTTGGTTGCCATATTAGATTCAAGATGGCGGTGATGAATTTCTACTTCAGGCCATATCTCGTCTCGCAGTCATCCTCCTTCAATTTTATTTTTTCCATATTAAAGCGTTTTTTAATGTACTTTTTTAATGTAATTTACACTTTTCATCATCTTCAATAGTTTTCCCGGAAAAACATATTTCTAAAGCTTAATTTATAATATTACTTATCTCATTACAGAATCATCCGATTTTCAAGCCTAAATTTAAGGATTTTAATTAAAAAACCTAGAAAACCTCTTTTTAGGGTTCGGGGGGTCATAAAACATCGACATCCATATACATCTCGGGTTAGATTTTTTTTACTGTCGCCATAACCTTTAGTGTTTGAAAAACTAAAAAATATAAATATTTACGTTTAGCTTGAAAATTATTGGTTTTATAAAAATATGTTTCAAATAAAAGATTTTTATTATAAATAGACTTACATATTTGCAATGATAAGTAATTTCATATCTCAAAGAGTCAGGAAGATATGATAAAAAATGAGAATTTACTCAGAAGACCAGAACACTTAGTCATTTTGATGAAAAATTGAGGGTAGCCATTTTGTTTGTAATATTGATGAATACTAAGAAATGAAATTTAATAAAAATTGTTCGAGCCGATTTTGATAAAATCAATTTTTTCTCTTTTCACCCTTCAGTTAACTAACTCTCCTTAGTTTTAGGGTTAGATATCCAATGCCAAAAACCACTCGGGGCAACTCTATGAGAACCCTAGATACCAAGTTTTACCAAATTGGTAACACAGTTTAGGCTCTACTCCAAGGTACAGACAGACAGAAATGCAAAAACAACTTTTTCGGATTCAGGGGGGGTCATGAAACGTCGAGTTCATTTTTTTGATGATCACAATACTTTCTATACCTGTAAGATAGGGAGAAAGTAAAAGTGTAAAATTTGCATTAGTGTTATTTGTTTCTTCTAACCACACAAATAAGAAAAAAGTAAAAAAAAAGACACTTTCAGTGTATATATATTTAAGCCCATCAGGCAAGTGGTGTATTTTTATAGTGTAGGAACACTAGTTTAAACATAACGTGACTGAGTTGCTGTATCTGTGATGTCAATGCTCTCTCCTATGATTCAACAAATTAGCTGCATAAATATTTTATTACCATTGTCAAGCCTAAATTTAAGGACTTTAATAACAAAGCAATTAATCAAATTTCTATCTTTTTTCTTATTCTCGTAGTTTAATCATGCTACTCTCAGCAGTAATTACAATTACAATTTTTTACCTCTTGATTTAAAATGTCAACTGTGAGAAGTCTGAAAGAGAAACATAGAAACATAACTCTATTCAGGGCGAGCGCCGGCGCCATTTACTGGGGTCTGAGGCAAGTGAGTATGTGGTTTTCACTTACGATGGGGGGATGTTAATGTTTGACAAATTGTATATGTACTTAGTATTAGAGAACACGTTTTGGGAGTTAGGAATGCCAGTGTTGGCACAGGGTAAGGACGCTCAGATCTTATGTTAGGAACATTGTCTGGAAATGGACTGGAGGACTGGAGAACAGGTACGATGATGGTGCCAACATGAGGTATAAAGACAAAGGTGTTCAAACTAGAATTATTCGAATGAACTCAAGAGATTCCTTTGTACCTTGTGAAGGCATTAAGCGCTACTCGCTGGGAAAGCAGGATTGATAGTGTTAAGGCTGTTAGATATCAGATAAAGGATGTTTGTGATGCTTTAATGGAAATATTTTAATCCATTCTTGCAGATGCTGGTCTGAGATATAAAGCACACTCTTTAGCTGATCATTTGATGAAATTTGAATTCTTAATTTCTTTGTTTGTATAGTATGAAGTAAACATCAATTAAACATTGCAAGTAAGGGGATACTAATTCCAGCAATGGATATGTTTACTGCTACTTCTTTAACTAAGAATTGTGTGGAAAATCTCTCTTCATATGGACATGTTTGATATGAAAATGCTATTATTATTGTTGCGAAGAACTTGCAGAGCAATTTGGAGCTGATCCTTCCTTGCATATTCGACACGTAAGCAAACAAAGGAAAGATAGTTCGAATATGAAGGTCACAATGAGTCAGAAAATGCTAGCCTAGAAGATCAGTTCAAATGTAAGTTTTTCTCTCATAATTGATACTACTGCACTCACATCACTGAAGCAACGGTTCGAGCAACTTGAAGACCACAAATATTTGGGGCTTTTTGTTTTACTTGTGCCAACCTCGATGTGATAATGCTAATGCCCTTGAAGCTGACAAAGTTATATTGAAACAGTTCATGAACCTGCAAAACACACTCATGGATGGAAGTAACTTGGATATTAACGACTTGGAACTCTGGGAAAAATTAAAACATTTCAGGCATATCCTTCCAAATATGGAAAAATCTTCACCCCCAAACAATATTTTACAACACATAGAGGAAACAAAATATATGAGCGAGCACTACTTTCCCCAACATCTGAGTGTAATTTCGTATATCACTGACCATGCCAGTGACGGTTGCTAGTGGTGAACGCAGTTTTTCAGAGCTAAAACTTGTTAAGACTTATCTTCTATCTACTATGACCGATGAAAGGCTGTCGTCGTTAGCAATATTATCCATAGAAATGACATAGCCCGCAAGCTTGACCTTTCTTCAACTATGACAAACTTCGCCCAGGTGAAACCAGGTAAAACATCCTTTTTTATAGAAAACCATGTGAGCCAGAGGAACAGAGCCTGCCAGGAGTTATATATCGTCCACGAGTCTGATTGTGACTATTTAACATGAATGTATTTTATCTTACATTGCGGACTGACGGACATTCCATTCTATATTACGTTATTATTGAATTGTGCTTGTATGAATGCCAAACATTTGTGTTTGGATATATTAATTTTGCCTAAACTGCATTTTTTCCCCATTATCTAAAAATATATACACAAATGAAAAAATATAGAAATGGGGTAAGGGGGCACACATTTTATGTTTTTTGCCCCAGGCGCCGACTGTTGTAAGGCCGGGCCTGATTCTATTGTTTCTTTGATTTTTCAAAACTCCTTTATAGGTGTGCTTGTTACTATATAGTGACAATGACATCCAGAGGAAGAGCCAGGAAGGTAGGGGGGGGTTGAAAGCTACCCTACTTAGATTCAAAGTATTTAAAAGTAATAAGGGTTCATTCATAAACCAAGTAACGCTCTTTTCTTACTTTTTGTGACCCTCCATCCAAGTAACACCAAGTAGCCATTTAGCCAGACAAACCTGTGTCACATGACTTTCAACACCAAGAGTGAAATACATTATTTCATACTTAAAGAGAGACTCAACTTAGAATCAGAAGTTATTTATATTAGTGAAAACATGAACAATATTATTATTTGTTCAACATTATTAAGTGTGATATATGTGTTATATAACACTGTGATGTACCCACATTCCCCTCATGTAACACCTTGTCCTTCCCCTAAAAGTGTTACTTGGTTTATGGATTAACCTTAAGGAAAATGATTAGTTTCATTATGGTCAAATTATTTTTGGAAATATCATAACATATTTGTTACTGTGATTAAATATTTACAATATGTTATAGTCAGATTATCAACATTATTTAAACTGCCGTGATTTAATTATGTTTGCGCGGTGTTTTAAAGTGAATGTAATCTTTTAAGCCAATCAAGGGCAAACCACTATGTGGCTTATTGTAAATAAATATTGAAATAAATTGCAATTTGATTGTTAAATGAGTAGGTAAAACAACTTTCAATTTGAATTGTATTATTTAGTAATTGGGGAAAAAAAATTACTTGTGTATGGTTTTTAACTACGTGACCAAATCATTTTTATATAAATCTGTACATACATATATAGATATATTCATATGTATGTACATATTTAAAATTCAGTAGGCACAAATTTATATAACCTCTCAACTGGTATAAATAAGAATAAAATCAATAGCTGAAATTTTTCTCAACACTCTCTGATGAAATAATTATGGCTTGGGCTCATTTTAGAACTAAATTAATCCGGTACTTGTTATTTTATAACTGTCAGATAGTAAAATATGATAAAAGTAATGTTGTAGTCAGGGCGATAAAGGGCGAATTTATGCATTTTATAACAGAGCCAGGAGGAAATATGTCTTGATGTAATAGTTTGGTTATTTATTTATTCCCCGCCTAGCAAATTCACTTTCACCACAGCTCATACAACAAACTCACCTCTTTCACCACAGCTCATACAACAAACTCACAATCTTGCCTCTTCCACCACAGCTCATATAACAAACTTACTTCTTCTACCACAGCTCATACAACAAACTCACAATCTTGCCTCTTCCACCACAGCTCATACAACAAACTTACTTCTTCTACCACAGCTCATACAACAAACTTACTTCTTCTACCACAGCTCATATAACAAACTCACAAACTCACCTCTTTCACCACAGCTCATATAACAAACTCACAAACTCACCTCTTTCACCACAGCTCATATAACAAACTCACAAACTCACCTCTTTCACCACAGCTCATATAACAAACTCACAAACTCACCTCTTTCACCACAGCTCATATAACAAACTCACAAACTCACTTCTTTCACCTCACCTTGGCCATTACATTAATTTAATTATATTGGACTTTTTTTCCTTGGTTATTTTTTGTTTAGCAATTAATACATGATTCAAAGAACTTAAGCTAACTAAGAGGACTAAGATTTTATAAATACATTTTAGATAAATAAAACACATGTTATTATGATAAAAATTGTACAAACGTTTGTCATGTCTGAAATAAAAATGGAGAGCGGTTGAAATTTAAATAGTTTTGGAATGTGTGATAGTATAAATGAAATACTAAAATCAATACATGATATCAATTAATGTAAAAAAAGTGACTAAAATAAAAAATATAAATTAACTTATATAAAAGAAAATATATTCAGGAAAATGGAAAATGATAAATATAACAAATAATTATGACTATAGAAACAAATGAATAAAATAATTATTGAAACTTAAAATTAAACAGTTTACTATAGGCGTACTTTAGCCGAGAGAGGAAGAAAGGAGGATAACAACTTTAGGTTGAGTTTAATATGGGTGGAGGTCGGTACATAGGTCACAAATGGTTTCTAAAAAAACTTTAAATACATTTATTATTACATTACTATATATAATCTCCACCAACATTGATATACTATCTCTTGAGCAGTGCCTCTAAACACGCAGAATAGAAGTTTTGGTGTGTGGTTTCAGCCACATCTTCACCATCTTCGTTGTCAGTGAAACGTTTACCACCAAGATGTTTTTAGCAGACCAAACGGGTGGAAATCACGAGGAGCTAGTCGGGGCTGAGTGGTGGATGTTCAAGAATATCTTCACTTCTCGCTTAGGTTAATAGAGCTGTTTGAGGACTGGCAATGTCATGATTGAGCAATACTCCTCTTGTTAGTAGGTCTGGATTTTATAAATTGTAACCACAATCTTTGACAGAACGATGCAGCATTCATATTTTAACCTCACTATGGGCCAACAGTACTCCCTGAGAATTCCAAAACACTCGTAATTATAACCCCCTCTACTGATGACATAACCTTACATTTGTTGTTGGGAATGTGAACTGGGATATTTCCATTGCATTGAATCTCGGGTTGATAGATGCATCCATGATTGATCTCCATTCATAATTCTCTCCTTCATCTCCATATCGACAGAGATGTTGCAAGGGCAAACCCATTTGGATTTTTTTTGTGACCAAGTCAGTTTTCTGTGCACCCACCAATTCCAACAATCTTGCATTATAACGTGAGCTAACCCCCATGATAACGCCATATTGCAGCTTCTACACTGTCTATAATTGTTTGCCTGTCATATCGAACCATCTCTTTCACCCGCCGCACATTTGATTCTGTCGCAATATCAACAGTGCAACCAGGCCAGTCTTTATTTGCAAATTTTGAGTGTCTATGAGTGACTTTGTTGACCCAGTTGTAAAATGCTTTTACGCATTGACATCATGTGACCTATTTACTAAAGAAGGGAAGTGCCAAGGAAGTGTTTTAAAGGGCATTCTTTGTACCCAATGTCACACATGCAGCAGAAACATGTACAATGAATGTAAGAGAGACTAGGAATGAATGTGAATAAAGTTAGTGAGGAGCTTGTTAGCTGTCACGAGGAGAAACAAGATTAGGACTGAAGTTATCCGGGAAGAGTAGGAGCTCAAAGAGTACATGAGAAAGAAGAGGAAACCAAGGAGAATGAAGGGGATGATAAATGTAGGAAAAGTACCGCAAGTGAGGCCAAGAAAGGGATGGGAGGAGCAAATAACAAAAAGTGTGCAAGTGAAATGAGAATGGTGGAAGGATAGAGGAAGATGGAGACATTTTACTAAACTGACCTGTTCATGGGCTGGAAAGAGTAAATTATGATGATGATGATTATTATTTGAAATTGACTTTATTCCATAGCTTACAGTGTTAAAAGACTTATGGCATATTTTAAGTGGGCCTTTAGTATCATAACCTGACTCAGAGAATTCTAATTTGAAAATACTTTTGAGTATGTTACTATGAATTTTGTAACATGAATGCCTATTACCTACCACTATTTACGACTGCTGCAGGAACGTGGGCGTTGAAGGGAGAGGATGGGAACAGAATGCAGAAGAGAGGAAATGAGATCTCTGAGAAGCAGGACTGGTGTGTCAAAATTTGTCGGGATAAGAATTGAGAGAATAAGAGGAATGATAAAAGAAGAGCCAGTCCAGGACAGGATAGAAAGGCACGACTAAGGTGGTATGGCCATGTGAGAAGAATGGGGAGGGAAAGGATATCCAGGAGGATGTTGGATATGGAGGCTGATATTAAGACTGGGACAAGGTGGAGGGGAGGAGGTGGGGGAGACGCCTATGTTCCAAACAGACCCAGCCAGTGGCTGGAAGCTGTTCCTGATTATTAAAAAAAACAAAACTTAATGCCAATTTTATAAATAATTAATTAAATAAGAGACATTAAATCCACATATCATAAATCTCAATAGTTCCATGTTCCCTAGTGGGTAACTGATATAGAGATCTAATAATAATTATATTTTGAAGAGCAAACTATCTTTTTAGTCTTGGCTTGGTTGCGAAACACCAAATATTGCTCAGGAGTGTAACAAGAAACTATAAAGCCACCTGCTTCATTGACTGCATGGTCTAAGGCGTCACTTGACTGCCAATGCTGATTAAGGTTTTCATCTAGGTCAGGTGTACTGTGGGTGGTTTTTCACTCTCCTTCCACACAAATATGGGTACACTCCCTATACATTCAACCTTCCTCATCGTGTATAGCCTGAGTAATTAGTAAGATGCGATGCTAAAAAGTTTGTTTAACTGGATTAGTTGCAGTTCAGGCACTTATTGCTTATTACTCCTGCAATTGGCATTTGTTTTTGTGAATATTCCTTAACAGATGATTGTCAGTTAGACCCAGGTCACAGACAAGGATATACCAGATCCTCAGCCTTACAGGAGTCTCGCTGCGCTCCTTGAGCTAGTTTGAGTCCATCAACACTGGGGTTCACCAGTGACAAAAGCACTTCCAAATTTGCACTTGTTAAAGACTCACTTTTCTCATATTCGTCAAAAAGGGACCATTGTGATCGTAATGTTCAATCTGGGTAAGCTTTTTGTGGGATAGGATTATGTGAAGAGGGAGTTGGCTCACTACCTGAACCTAGCTTTATGGAAGCCGCCTAATTGACTCAAGATTTGTATCCTCTCTCCAGTGAAACCACGCTTTAAATGAGCTCTGTTTTTCAATGCCCCTTGATGTCACCTAGTGTTACCCTTGAAGGACTCAAGCTCTCCCACAGAGCTCAGCCAGTTTAACCTGGAGGCTGAGGGTCTGGTATATTCCTTGTCTGTGACCAAGTTATAAAGACTACAAATTCCAGGGTCTTATTTTCGTCTATATAACTTTATTGTGGCATGTTTTGAAAATAAGACAAGTTAGTTGTTTTTTAAATTAATGGAGAGTTTGTTGATATGAATCCAATCAAGTGATGGAGGGAAGTCGGACTGAGCCTTCTTTAGTAAATCATTTAAATTATTGTTTGCATAGGCCTAATAGAAGCATGTGTCATCTGTTGAATGTGTTATTCAAGGTGGCTTTATGTAAATTATTTAAAAATAATAGAATAGAACAGAACTTAAAACATTCTCCTATGTTTTATGTTTTTGAAAACTCTTCTTCTACTTTTCATAAAAAAACTGACTTGTTTAAAACAAGTTGCTTAGAACACCATATACTTTGTTTTCAAATAATTTGTGACTTGTTGGACGGGAAGAGGGGGACTTAGCTGGTGGGGTGAACAAGTGTGTATTGTTAACCCAGGGATATTTATTACCTGTAAATAAAACTTTACTTAATTTAAAATACAAAATAAAGAGGTATTTTGGAAAAGCATACATTAGGTTGATAGACAAATAGGCCACTTTTTATTAGAGGTGTACTCTCCACGCTTCACAATGGAATCACAAAGCTGCCATTCCTCATATTTTGGATGGTAGTTTAAAATCTAGCAAGTTTTTACCACCTAGATATAGCTATTTCCTCAAGATGAAAAATCTCCCGCTCGACCCAAGAAGTGTTACCCTCCAGGATATAAAAATGATCAAGCACTGTGTATTATTAGAGAATCTCTTCAAATGTGACTTGTTATTAAACATGGAAGCTGTAGTTTCTGTAACTGTTTCCCTGTGAAACCCAACCCGTGTCATCATCCATCACCTACCACTCTCTTCTCCAACTTTCTCATCATTAATTTTGCTAAGAGTTGGTTTTTGTTTCAGCAGACATTTCAGCTGGGTCTTTTTCGTTCCGACTACTTCGCAGATAGTGCTGCCAACTTTGGCATAAAGCAAGTTGAATTTAACACCATAGCATCTAGTTTTGGTGGCATTGCCACAAACATATCTCAATACAATAGGTACGCTTTAAAATTTGAGAAAGAAACACAACCTTAAACTTTTATATTTTCTGCCACTGTCAACTCAAAACTAAACACAGTTTAATTTCCTTCTACAGGATGTTTAAGGAAGAATAGTAAATATTTTGGGAAGTTATAATATTGATTATTCTGAGTAAAAAAGGTTGATACAAACTTGTGTTCAGTTCTCAATGGATGCAGGGATACAGCTGTTAGATGACTGTCACATGACTGTCACATGACTGGTGTGCAGCTCCCAGAATCATCTGCGACTAACCTGATGGTGTTTGGTGTTACATGCGTTGTTAAGAATGCTGCACATCTCTACACAGGCTGAGTAGACTGATATCGTGTTGGTTTTTTCCATGGAAGGGTTTCTGCGTGTAAAGAATACAGTCAACGGTTTTCTGACCACAAAGTAGCGGATGCAAAGTTTGGTCCCCACTTGAGCGTTCAGCCCGCACTAGCCGCATGAGTATGTGCGAACAGGAAACAATGTGCAAATGTGGATGTGCTTTGTCACACTGAATGAGCGTGTGCACATGCTCATCACACGCTATCTGTCGGTTGTCGATAAAGTGCATGTGCTCACTGTGAACATTGTATGTTGATATTCGTACTGTTGCATTGTGTTTTGACATATAATATTATCTTTGTGTGGGTCTCCACGAGCTCAACAATGAAATGGAACATTGGAAAGTTCCTCGAGCTGATAAATTACCCAACATTGTGGGATCCACAACACAATATATATTACAACAGAAATAAGACTTATGATGCTTAAGAAGCCATTGACAAATCCATCGGCTGTTCTCAAGAAGAGACAAAAAAGAAAATGGACAGTTTAATAGGATGTAGGTTTAGCAACAAAGTCTTACAGCGATCCACATTAAAGCATCTCACCCATTCTCTTAATTTATTCTTCTTATTTGGTTTCAACAATGAATACATCACAAAGAAACTACCTGCCCTTATCATATACATGATGATAGTGAACACAAATCACAGTGAACTATTTGCCGTGAATATGGAAATGACGTGAACGGCTACACACAATATGAGCACACTAGGCCTTTCGGGACAGAAAATTTCCTCTATATGAGCACGCACGCATAATCATTCAGCTTGTGCGGGCACTTAAAGAGTGTTAACTTGTGTTTACAACAAACTGAGTGAGACAGGTACAGTTCCCAGAATTCATATTATGTTTGGAACTTTCAAATGAACCAGGTGTGGATGATGTGTAATACAATCTTTTGTTGGTAGAACATATTCCTACTACAAGCACACACATATAGGTTTCACATATATCGAGTGCAACACCTTCAACCAGAAGATGGAGCCATTCGATTGGAGTTTTGTTGGGTAAATGCTAATCACCAATTAATTCCATTAATACTGTTAAGCGATGAAGCTCCTTTCACCTGCGACTGTATCAACAACACCCACAACTTGCATCACACGCTACTGTATCAACAACACCCACAACTCGCATCACCTGCGACTGTATCAACAACTCCCACAACTCGCATCACATGCGACTGTATCAACAACACCCACAACTCGCATCACATGCTACTGTAGAAACAAATTTTCAACATTGTTTTCTATAAACATGTGGTGCGGTATAGTCGAGGATCAGGTGATTGGCCTGTTGTGTTACATAATTGTCTTACAAAGCCCATATACAATTTCTGCAAAACCAATTTCGATTACTTTGTAGTCCGAGTGGAGACACAATATCTAAACTGAACTTTCCCTGAACAAAGGATCAGTCGCGGTGGTCCTGCTCATTGGTCACCATAGTCTCGACACCTTACTCCTTTAGACTATGGTTTTCTGGGGATGACTGAAAAGTGAATTATACAAAGAAAAGGTAAATACAATAGACAAATTGATCACTCTCATTATGGATAGTCTGCCTTGATAAAAAAAAAGTGCCAAGATAAGCTCAGAAAGACAAGTACTATTTATTACCACACAAGTTACAAAGTGCATTGAGGTTGCTGGTGGGGTTTTCTAACATTTATTATGAATTGTAAATTATTTGTGTTTTGTATAATTTAATTCATTAATAAACACAAACAACAAGCCATTTATCTGTCTTTAATGCCTCTCATAATGGCTTTTTATGCACCAGTTTCAAACAGATGTGTTACAGAGGCAGTCAATAAGAGTTGGACACATATTTATATTACCTTTTTTACTATGATTAATTGATAATACAACCTCCCAACACATTAACTATTCCTCTTGAAACATTTTCTTTTTATGTCTGAAATTGTATCAAAAACTGCATGTAATTGAGTAGTTTAATTTGTGTAATCTTTAATTATTATATTTAAAATCTATTGATAATAAATTAAGCAGTGTCATTTTAGAGATCTTTAGTTATAATTCTTGATAAATTGTCGATGTGTTCAAAAATTCAATTAGAATAACACCTTGTAACTTAACACTTTGATTCAAAACTTATCATTTTTGACTGAATATTTTGTTCTATTTCTTATGTGTATTTTAAGATATCTGTATCTGTCAAAACAAAAACCACTTTGAAGGATTAAATGTTGGCAGTGCTAAATATTCATTTTCCTTCTTTTAGTACTGAAGATTTTCTTAGTGCATGGAAATGCATCTTAAGGTTGTAATCATTATGTTTGCATGATTGGCTAGTTGGTATTTTACATAAGTCCTAGTATTATGATTGAAGATAATTGGTAGTTTAATTGTTACTATTGACAATATGTGCCACTGAGTAAAGATTCTCTCTGAGTGTCACTTACACCGAGTATGTTGTGTTGCAGTGTGTTTATCAAGTACTCTCTGGATTCATGTTTACACTAATGGGGTTGTGATGACAACATATAGCATATCCACTTTTGTGTGAAAGCATGATAAGAAATATTGCTTAAGTACATTTGTCTTGGATCTGAACCCTGGTCTCCTGGTTACTGGCAGTCTTCAAAGTTTAATAACCCACCCTAACATTTTTATTCAAATATTTCTACTAAAACCTTACTATGATTGGTTACCAACGATGATTTTGGTCTTAGAATTGCCAACTATTTATCCAAAGGACACAATAGTTAAATGATCAAATAGCTTAAAGTGTACACCTGCTTCAGTAACCCAGTGTTGCAAGGTGTCATTCTTGTGTTAGACTGGCCTGCTGTTGACTGGGAGATTGCTTCAGTTACCCAGTGGTGTACACTGTGTTAGACTGGCCTGCTATTGACTGGGAGATTGCTTCAGTTACCCAGTGGTGTACACTGTGTTAGACTGGCCTGCTATTGACTGGGAGATTGCTTCAGTTACCCAGTGGTGTACACTGTGTTAGACTGGCCTGCTTTTGACTGGGAGATTGCTTCAGTTACCCAGTGGTGTACACTGTGTTAGACTGGCCTGCTGTTGACTGGGAGATTGCTTCAGTTACCCAGTGGTGTACACTGTGTTAGACTGGCCTGCTGTTGACTGGGAGATTGCTTCAGTTACCCAGTGGTGTACACTGTGTTAGACTGGCCTGCTATTGACTGGGAGATTGCTTCAGTTACCCAGTGGTGTACACTGTGTTAGACTGGCCTGCTATTGACTGGGAGATTGGGACACAAATCCTGGTCTGTTCTACTGTGAGTGGCTTTTCCTAAATGCTTTCCCGCTCTTATTCCATGTGAGTGCAAATACATTACCTCTAAAATACTCTCTTTCTCATCCCTAAACTATTAGATTAATTATTATACATGCATATAATCTGCACAGGTAGTAAGATGGATGATAAAAAATAACAACAATAAAATAATGGAAAAACTACTTAATTTTTCAAAACTTGACCTGGCCTCTCTTCAATGCTGACTTTCAGTATTCTTTGCCACTTATCTCAAGGTATGCAGACACGCAACACAACATACTCTTCATACTGCAAGACCATCAGGATCACATCGACGCACTACACGAACAGATCCTCAATAGAGTTATGACTATCAGAGGCTAACCAAAAACTCACCCAACGAGTCACTCCGATACTCACCACTATACGATTGAATGTAAATTGTGTTACCACCTCGGGTAATACAGAACCTCAGATGATCACAACTCTACTATACTCTAATTTCTAATTCTAAACTGAAAGGTTGATGTTTAAAAGTATAACCATAACTTAAAATAATATTTCAAGAAAATCATCATGAAAGCCTCAGTTAAACTAACCCACTAAAGTTCAAGCTAAGAAGTGTGATATCAGAAAAGGTTTTTTTCAAGCATTTAGTCTTTAATATTGCTTTAGTTTTACAGACGGAATAAGTTTTTTAGATAAATGTTTGGTTCGCTTTGTAAACTAGAATTTTTCTTACTCAAATCTGTAGTTATTTTAACTTTTGTAGATATTGCTTGGTGTTGCACGTATTATCAATGTGTAGAGATGCCTGCATTATGTGACGCATGTTGTAAAACTTTTTACCATGTTAAAATAGCTAATATCAATCCACACAATAAATAAACTTGAAAGTATTTGAAGTGTTTTGGAACTATACAAAATAAGTGCAATATAATATATTAGGTTATTAGTAAACACAACTCGCTACATTGCACGTTTTTGTCTGATACAATAGCTAAGTCGTTAATTTGTTTTCCTGTTGGTTTGAGGATCTGAGAACCAAAAATGTACCAATAAATTTGTGTTTGATTCCTTTCACTATGTGCTAGATTTTTGGTCAGATGTTTGGTTGTTGTTTTCTGAGAATTAATTAAATTACCATACACAATTTATGGAAGAAAGCAACACTATACAATTAAGTATGTATAAAATATGAAGCTTGGGGGTGAAAGATTATAACTACAGTTAATTTAACATAAATATATAATTTCCCTATTTAACTTTGAAATTCATGGTTGTTAGTAATTATCTTTGATTAGCACCTGTGCACTTTTAATTAGCCTCAAATAATTGAAATCACAGCGATTCCCCCCCCCCCCCCCC
>CABFWB010005827.1:0-15154 GCA_902151455.1 Timema bartmani | reverse complement strand
CCCCCAAAAAAAGATTTAAATATGACAATCACCCTCAAAAATATCCCTTTACTGAGCTTTTCATGTAAATGAACTGTAGACTACTCCATTCTCACCAGCATTTGAAACAACATGACAAGACAAATCAACTTCCCCTCACACCTACTAGAGGCTCGCCAAGGTGGACAGTGGAGTAATACGGGGGTGAATAGTCAAACTAGAGAAAAACTACAAATTACCTGGGAACAGGTTGATGAAAAGTCAATATTTTGCTTAAAGGTTTGGTGCAATTTTCAAGTAGACACTTTTTATGAGACACTGATTTGAAAATTATAATTTTTCATATTTAGGACATTTTTAGATACATTTTCTGCCCATTTTTGGACTCTCACTAGCTTATATATTATTATTAAATAAGTAATGTTATTAAAAATGCAGAACTAAACACGTATTTATAATCTCTGAAATGTCAAATTTACTAACCACCTATACCTATCTAATAGTTGAAGTCCTAATTCAAATGACATGAAATTTAACAACAGAATAAAAGGTTTAGAACTACTATTAGAAATGGCTAATTGCTGCAAGCTAGGATCTATTAAAGGAAAGCAAAGCCTGTAATTACAGACACAGCTTCTAACAGGAGATGAAAGTGATTGAGGAACAACTTGATACTTCCTAAACTTAGGGAAGAAATGAGAATTAGTTTGTTGTTCCTGACACCAATTGGCATTTAATGACTGCTCTTGTGAAATCTGGACTTGGAATCAGTCTCTCTTGGTTCCATCATGTGTTAACAGAGAGGCTAACATATTATGATACTTTAGAGTTAAGGTGAATTTATTGAAAAAATATAAATATACAAAAACTGTACTTGTGTAAGGACATATTGGTTAAGGTTTGTCGTATCTATGGTATGGTGTCTACAAATTATGACTTCGATAGCTAATCTATCCTAAAAAAATGGATGATTATAAATTTAGCCTGCTTTAGTCACTTGATTTGATGAAACATTAACAAATCACTTTTCACCTTAATTTGTCAATCTGTAGGCTATTCATAACTATAGTTTAAAATTCAAGGGAAAACATTATTTGACTTTGACTAGGATAAATATATATATATATATAAACATGGTTGCTGTAGTAAAATTATTTCCAATCTTCTTTAAAGAACATTAGTACTATTATTTATTTTTCAGATACGTATTGCGGGAGCTAGGACATGATGATAAAGTAAAAAATGTAAGTAATTTGGTTAATTAAGTACACTGTACACAATCATTTGTTAACAATTTTCAAGTTATCAAGATAATCTGGTTGCCCCTTAATTTTAAACTTGTAACAAATATAGAAGACTTATTTTATTTCCTTCCCTGTTTATTACCAGCATTTAACAAAATTCTGATTGGTAAATTATTTTCATTTTAAATTTAAACCTGGATGTATATCTATTTTTCCCATAGCAAGAATATTGTAATGGAGACGACGGTTTGCTCTAGTTTTGAACTAATGTATCATTTTAAATCCAATTCAGAATGGACACAAACATAACTATCTAATGTGTATGTTGTAACTCCTATACTACAGCTGTCAAATTAAAAGTCAAAATTCCTAATTTTTTTTAAGTATGAAACTCAAAGAGCTATTTATTTTGAGTCTCATCCGGGTACCTACTGGTGTATTCTCTTAAAATGTACTTTCCTTAAGTGAGTTTAAGGTGTGGAAAATGAGATGTATGTAAACAACAAAATAAATGAAGGGAGGGAGTTTCTATTTGCCAGGTCGGCTAGTCGGCGATTGCAGACCACAATGGACCAGGGCCCGTGGTAAATACAGTAAAACATTTATTTTTTCTGTTTTAGGTGTGATTTAATCAACGGGAGTTTTTAGGGAACGGATTCTTATTATTTGGTGTTGTGTTTTATGACAGGTCCATTTCTTTTGTCAGTGAAACCTAGACCGCCAATGCACCCTGTACTCTGCCTCCTCCTTCTTTCCTTCAAGTCATCTAGTATTTGAATCCTCTTTTCTCCTAAGCTGCTCTTTCCCTCAACTTTTCCTTCTATGACATCGTGCAGAAGACAGTTCCTCCTAAGGATGTGTCCGATCCAGTTTGCTTTGTACCACAGAATCACATCCAAAATGGATTTCTTCTCACCCAATCTTCTTAGGACTTCATTTGTCACCCTGTCTGTCCACCTGATATTCTCAAGTCTTCTCCAGCACCACATTTAAAAGCTCTCCAAGTATTTATTTTCCATCTTCCTAACAATCCAAGTTTCTGCTATATACAGTGTGATGCTCCAAATGTAGCATTTCATCAGTTTCTTTCTCAGCTACAAACTAAACTTGCTGGTCAGCAGTAACCTCTTCTTGTTGAAAGCTTCCTTGGCCATGGCGATACTTGACCCTATTTCCTTGTTGCAGTGGGCAGACTTTGTCAACAGACTTACCAGGTACTTTAACTTCTCTACTTTTTCCAACTCCTGGCTTTCAAATTTGATTTTCAGCAGCTCTTCATTTTTTGAAATCACCATCACTTTTGACTTCTCAATGTTAATCTCCATGCCATCATATCTTCGCCCCATCTCCACCAGGCGGTCCATCATTTCCTGAACTCTTATGTATTTTTGACCAGCAATGCTAGATCATCTGCAAAATTGTGTTGATGACACATCCTCCCATCCTGAAATACCCTCTGTACCTTTCTCAGCCAGAATACCCTCTGTACCTTTCTCAGCTAGAATACCCTCTGTACCTTTCTCAGCCAGAATACACTCTGTACCTTTCTCAGTCAGAATACACTCTGTACCTTTCTCAGCCAGAATACCCTCTTTAACTTTCTCAGACAGAATACCCTCTGTACCTTTATCAGACAGAATACTCTCTCCATCATCTGTGACTTCTCTGTTAAATAATCTACAAAGTAATATCAGATATAGAAGAGCACTTTCTTTAGCTTGAACAATTTCTAACCCTGGGATAAACTTGCCACTCATCTAATATAAATAAATAACTAAGGTAGCTTTGACAAACTACATTCTATGACCTTAATTTACCATGGAAGACAAACCATGTCTTTGTTCCACAAGTAAAGTAGACTTATATTGTGTATGTGTCTATTTTGAATGGTCTGGAAATTGGGAATGGAATCACCCTAGAAGGCTGTGCTATGATTGAACCCCAAGGGGGGAAACTTTCCTTGATCTCGTATAACACTCTACTTCCCCACGAGTGTAACACTTTGTTTTATATCATGACACACTTTGTTTACAGCTTCCAACCAATGGTGCACTCCAAGGTCTTTGTGAAGCCTTAGCAGAGGCTTGGACGTTATATGCGGACCCGAGGTAGGTTATTTACACTCACACCAACTGATGTCTGCTATAAATAATAATTATTGCATGTTTGAAATTATTAGATTTCATTAAATGTTACAATTACAATAAAGAATCATTACAGTAAAGTTAATTATATTTTACCTAATCATCATCATCAACTGTTTCCAGCTTGTGTCAGGTCAGTTTAGTAAAATGCCTCCATCTTCCTCTTTCCAACACTCTTCCTCCTTTAATTACCTCTATTCTTCTCCTCTCACTTTCACACAAATTCTGTTATCTGCTCCTCCCATCGCTTACAATCTCTTTCCATTTTACCGAGTAAATTTACTAAAACTGTGCTAACAAGTGTGTAATACAAGTGGGACTGTTAGTTCTCCAGTCCTCACAGTTTGTACCACACCAAGTTTACATTCTGAATAATCACAGACTAGTAGGACTACTACAAAACTGCTATAACTTTGGAGAGAACATTTTTCAAAGGTACTTTGTCAAATATCTGTGCCAGTGACTGTCTGAGGTGTCAAACTTACAATAGACTGGTTAGTTGGGGGATAGTGACTGGCTAGTTGGGGGATAGTGACTGTCCATTTGGGGGATAGTGACTAGCCATTTGGGGGCTAGTGACTAACCAGTTGGGGGCTAGTGACTAACCAGTTGGGGTAGTTAATTATTACTGTTTTAAACCTGTTAACACAAGAATCCATGATGGCAGCTTTGTTATTTGTTGAAGTGAATAATTAGAAGCTAAAGTCTAGGTAAATGTATCCTGCCCAAACCGGAAATAAGAGTAGACTCTACAGTGGTAGATACAACCCAAGAGCTAGATACATCTTGTTTTGTACTATGAATCAGCGTCCGTGTGAATGGAAAGTCGAAAAACATATTGTTAAAAAACACTTTCAGTACAACTGGTGTGGCAGGACATATTTAGACTGGGAAATTTTAAGGTAGCAGTTCTCTGTTAATGAAACCCTTAGGAATTGTGTGTGTGTGGACAAAAGATGTGATAAAAAAAACACTGGTATTGATGCGGTGAAGGCTTTGGTAAATAACTAAGGTGTGAGAGGTATCGTCATCCGTTTTCGGGAAGTCAAGGCTCCTCCACCTGTTTCATCAGCTACTGGCAAAAACTCCGCAGTTAGAATGTCAACATTCTCACTTTCAAATCGTAACAGCTATTTACATCTATTTCATTTACTAAAACATTGTAAAATCTACAATGATGAAAGGCTTACAAGTTTATAATTTAATTCAGGTGTATAGTAAGAACCCTCTTAATATTTTAAATCACCCTCTAGCAATTAGATTGCTAATTATATTTCATATGATTGCTATTTGCTTGGTTATAGGATTACTAACTTAAACTTTTTTATTTTCATGCATTCTTCTTCTTGTTTCCTGGGTGGAATATTTGTATTTAATTAAGAAGAGTAGTATCAAATGAAATATTTTTATCATCTTTATCATTTATACCAATTATATTACTTACATTAACTATGTGTATATTAATAATGAAATCTAACTACACTAATTTAATTATTAATAAAGATATTAGATCATTTAATAATACTAATGAAATAAATATACTTTTAATAAAATTTGAATGTGGCCCGATTCATGATGCTTTGTTCTTTTGTTCAAACGAGTTTGACATGCCTGAATTAATTTATCAATACTAGGAAATAAATCCAACTAAACTTGGGGCAATGTACTTTATATAATTACTCTTTGACACTAGGAACTCGAAAGTTCATTGCCGTGCTTACAAAAGTATCCCTTTCTTGGTCATTGTACTAATGTTAAAAACATATATTATTTTTAGTTTGAACTATGCTTTTATTTCACATGTAAACTATTATTTAACTCTGTCATTTGTTTTAATTTTCAGAGCAGTTGTAATGATTGTTGTGGAAAATGTGTCATACAATATTTGCGACCAAAGGTTTCACGAGTTTGAGATTAGAGAACTCCACCCAGAAATCAGGGTCATCAGAAAAACCCTCACTGAGATTGGAGAACAGGGCAAACTGGGCCCAATGAAGGAACTCATTATGTAGGTATTACTTGTGTTGGGTAGGTATTAATTAATTTTGTTGGGTAGGTATTAATTGTGTTGGGTAGGTATTACTTGTGTTGGGTTGGTATTACTTGTGTTGGGTAGATGATACTTGTTACTTTCTCGCTTCTTTATAGGTAGAGAAAGTTTTGTGATCGTCAAAAAAATTGAGCTCGAGATTTTGATGAATTTCGACGTTTCATAACCCACTGAATCTAAAAAAGGGTATTTTGCATGTCTGTCTGTCTGCACCTCGGTACATTACAAGCTGCAGCTGCAACAGTTTGCAAAATTTCTCCCATTTTTAACTCTTTTTGTCGACATAATGTAATACAAGAAACCACACACAACACAAATTAACTCACCGCAATATACTGTATTTGCTACACAAAACATTGGATAAATAATGTCACAGTGTATCAGAGGCACACACAGACACACTGCTGGGACTGGCAAGCGGCAGCCGTAGATGTACCTGTTGACTCACATATGAATCACTGCATACAGAGGGAAGGAGTCAGTCGTTATTGGCCTCACACGCATCTCTAAAACTTGCTTAGCAAAATACTTACAGCACTACTCTATGGTTTAATATCATCACTAAATGTGAATCTGTTTTTTTTAAATTTTCACACTTAAAATAAGTTTAAATTACAATGATTACTGTGTATCTTACTGTATATGATTTGTATAGCTTAACAAATCAAGTTTTTACAGTTTAATAGTTTGGCAGTCAAACTACTAAAAAAATGACATAAACAAAAATGCGGTTAACCTATTCGGAACTGCCGGGTTTCAAATATTTAAAGTCCGGACATGCAAGGTTTTACTGTATTTATCGTCATTGCTAGTTAAAATTGTTCCTAAGAATCTACTGCCATTTGGATACAAAACATTTTGTTTTGTCGACAATGTTGATACTTGTTGCAAATTACATTCAATATTAAATTTAATCTCTCCCAATATTTATTTTATTGTTTGATGCAATAAAACTCAATATAATATGTTAAACAAGTTGGAACTTTAAAGGGTTAGGGGGCCAACAAGTTCAAACTAATATATTAATAATATAATGAATGCTTGGTTGAAGCAAGGACGATGTGGTGTCAGTGGTGTATTTCCGGTCAGGCTATGAGCCTGGCCAGTACCCCTCTCAGCTGGAGTGGGAGGCTCGTCTTCTAGTGGAGAGGTCTCGTGCCATCAAGAGTCCCAGCATACAGTACCATCTGGCAGGCACCAAGAAGGTACAGCAGGCTCTTGCACGACCTGGTGCTGTCGAGAAGTTTCTCACCGAGCTGCACCAAGTGGAGGTGGTCAGAGAGATATTCACTGGACTCTACTCCCTTGACTTTGTGAGTGAACGGGACAGTTTTACTAGCTATCTACTGGCTAGACAGTTCAATACTCCCTTGACTTTGTGAGTGAACGGGACAGTTTTACTAGTTATCTACTGGCTAAACAGTTCAATACTCCCTTGACTTTGTGAGTGAACGGGACAGTTTTACTAGCTATCTACTGGCTAAACAGTTCAATACTCCCTTGACTTTGTGAGTGAACAGGACAGTTTTACTAGCTTATCTACTGGCTAAACAGTTCAATACTCCCTTGACTTTGTGAGTGAACGGGACAGTTTTACTAGCTATCTACTGGCTAAACAGTTCAATACTCCCTTGACTTTGTGAGTGAACAGGACAGTTTTACTAGCTATCTACTGGCTAAACAGTTCAATACTCCCTTGACTTTGTGAGTGAACGGGACAGTTTTACTAGCTATCTACTCATTACATGACTATAATTGATAATAATAACTTTATCCATCAAGAGCTGTCTACAGAAAAGATGAGGAAACCACATGAGATACCTTCCTCTTGACAAATTAATAATTGACTAGTATTTCTGCCTAAGTTACAGCCTTCTGAGCCATTGATTGGCTAGTAAATTATTAGTTTTAAGGTTTACACCAGGCCTTGACACCATAGACACTCAAAGACACGAGCTTAATGATATAACCCTTTCAACCAATTTGTAACACTCTATCATTCAAATTAACATGTTTTTTCTATGCTCATAGAAGACAAATTGTTCCCATGTCTGCATTCACTATTAATATACTGTTTTGGTTTTACGATCTGTTAGGGTGAACATAATTATTTACCCATGTCATAAAATTTGAACCATTCCATGCATGCCTAGTACTTTATGGAAAAGTTTGACCTACTGCTGCGTCTACAAGCTGTGTTGTTTTCATGGGGATTAAGTACTTAAATTATTATTAAAATTGTGTATACATTGTAATGTCCATGTCCAATTCATAAGAATGATTTCAGGAATAGCTAAAAAATATATCACAGTAGTTGAGAAATTGTGGTTTCCTCTTGAATAGTGATGAGTTAACAAACAGGGAACTGGATATTGTGTCTGTAATATAATTAATAAGTTGGAAAGTTGTGTATTGATATAATCAGTTGGTCCAGAAAATACCACTAATGGAATAAAAAAAGATGTTAAAATATTGTTGAACTATGAGAATGAAATTGAGGCCCTTTCAGGACAAGTTTGGTGAGGAGGCCATTCAGCTGGCTCTCGCCAACCCAGACAAGTTTGTGTTGAAGCCTCAGAGGGAAGGAGGAGGCAATAACGTGTATGGTGAGAAAGTGCGTGAGGAGTTGCTGGCCATGAAGGACTCAAAAGAGCGCACAGCGTGGATCCTCATGGAGCGCATCAGCCCACCAATACAGACCTGCTACATTGTACGGCCAGGACAAGATGGCCTTCCTCCGCTGTCTGACTTGGTATCCGAGTTGGGGATTTTCGGCGTTATCATTGGGTAAATCTATACTAAACTTTGATAGCCCCAAAATGTTTAAATTTTAATTTTTTCAGGAAATATTGGTTGTTTGTTTTTGTAAAATACACATTTTAGTGTGTGGATGTATCAGGGCTGTGAAGTCTTCAGTCGGAAGCAGTTTTGGTTTGAGTCAAGTGTTGGAAAAAATATATTAACTCCGTCTCCGGCTTCAAAGTAAAAACTTATAATATAACAATATATGATAACTATATCATTTTAATTTCAGGACAAATATTTGTAATTTTGATTGACAAATCTATTCAAATATAAATTCACAATGCCAAAGAAGCTTCTCAAGAAGTAATCTGTATTGACTTATTTTACTGCGGTAAATTTGTTATTACTCATTAATATATGTTAGCCTTTTCTGAAGGAGTCTTAGTTGGAGTTGGACAGTAGAAAAATAGAGGAGAGTGAGTTGAGGGCTAAATGTACCGACTCCACAGCCCTGGTATAATATATATTTGAACCCCCATTGCCCTCTCATTCCCAAGAAAAGACATAAGGTAGAAATTACATGATATAAAGTTTACTGTGCAAAAGGTAAATAGGTTAGGATGTTACGTATCATAAACATAGCTAATGTAGTGAAAGGAATTTACCTTGAAATATCATCTAGCCTTTACTAAAAAGGTGGTTTTCAACATAACAAATAAAGATATAAATAAAGCCCTCATTTAAAAGCAGCTAATGAATGGCGCAATATTTATAAAGTGAAAATATCATTACTAAAGAGTCTTTCAAAATAGTAAATATGGCGAACCATAAAACCTTTTTAAAGTAGTGGCTTTGAAACATAGCAATATATACAATGATATAAAGAATTAACTCTTACAAATGGTTAGAACAACTGATTTAATTAAGTTTAAAAGTTATACTCCAAAGGGTAATTTAGAAAAGTTAATTACAAAATATTTCACATCCATAAAATAATTTTGAGTAACTAGCATACATAATTCACCGACATGGGCAGCGCCGTGCTTACCTAAGTTGAGTATATCCACATTGCCAAGTTTACCTTCCTAGGCATGACCAGCCATTATTAAGCTCTGGCAAATGACACATGGAACTTGCTAGAAGATTCTGCAATTCGAATGTTCCATACGTCTGTGATGCAAGGTACGTGATGACCAAACAAACCATCCTTGTAGCGACTGGTTATTCACATGTAAAACATTGATAAACATGTTTCCTTTGGTTTGAGGTTAATATTTGGACTTTAATTGATTTAGAATGAAGAGGTGGACAATTTTCTAGTGGTCACAAATTGTAGAGCCCAACTTGAGGGCCAATTGCTTTATGATTGCAGCTTAAAGAGTAGATTATCATGAAAACAATTAGAGATGGGTCGAATTCACTATTTTTCAAATCCGAATCTCAAATCCAAATCTACATTTTATTTTCGAATCTCGAATCCGAATCTTAGCAAATTGTTAGAAATTTTAATGATTTACAAATAGACCTACATTATACAATATAGGCCTAAACTGCAAATTAAGATTTATTTCAATCATGCTTTCAACTTTAATCAACCCCAACCACCCCTCGCAAAATACAGGTTAAAATCCAGTCAAATTAAACAATATAGACTCATATTATTGTTTGAAAATCAAATCAATCAAAATTTGAGTGTCTTTTAGTTATTTTTAAAAGTGTTGTAATAATGAGTCAAGCTTCTAAGAAAGCATGTGAAATAAACAGATTAGGCCTAGTAATCGTTTAATCAACTATAGTGAACTCATTAATGCCTAAGTATGTTTTATTATTATTTTCTTATTATATCCATTATCTATCTTCGCGTAGAAAACAAGAAATATATTCGATTCTTGCGATGTATCGATTTCTGAGAATACATTCTATTTAAAACACGAACATATTTTCGACTCTTGCAATATGTTCATTCCCATTTTATATGGCAGGACTACGTTTGAATATTTTTACAATTACTTCAATAACATATTTAAAAAAATAATAAACTCTTAAGTTAAAATAAATTTAAAAACAAATTATGAATTAGCAAGTTGTTATTTAATTCTTAAAACTCGAGAGCGCTTACTAAGTGATCAGATTACCTGAATCGATTTTAAACAAACAATTGATATACAATACGTAAGCCGGTAGGCGTAAATAAACAGTTTTATTGGTGTTTGACTGTCGACAGTATTTATTTTTCATGAAACTGAACAAAATGTCTAGCTTAAGGATCGTATGCGATAAATTGGGGTTATTTGCATAGTTGTAGATAATTAAAACCAGTTGGGTAGTAAGAATTAACAGTATCTTTATTAAACTATCACTCTCGCGAGTAAATATAATATATGTCATGGCAGCCGACTTTGTATCATTTGTAATGGTGGCTGACTTTGTATCATGTGTAATGTGTTCTTATTTCTGTTAAAAAAAAGCTGTTAATTTGTTTTATTTATTTCGAGTTTATTTGTAATTCTGGTTTTGATTTTCGGTTTTTGAAGAGTTTTAATGTGTTCATTATAATGTTTACAAGATTGTTTGTGAGGTGAAAGTTTTAGAAGTGAGCATGTGCTGAAATGGTCGAGTCCAAGTTTCCCATAGAGGTGGAAGGATAGGGTAGTAGACACGTAAGATTTTCCACACCTAATAAATATATTTTTTTAATAATGATTTTATTCATGCAAATCTCTTTTTTCCGACAAAATAAAGATTACGGATTAAGTTGTGCTTTTCAAGTGGGCCTAACTAAGTAATTTTTTAATTAAAAATATTATGCTTTGTTATGAGGTGAAAGATTTGACCATCGAATTCAGTAAAACACCGAATCCTGGAATCTTGAATACTTGTCAGGATTCGGTGTATTCGAGGATTCGAAGATTCGAGTGGCCCATTTCTAAAAACAATGGTAACGTCCCTTCAGAGCACAATTTCAGGAAGTTACAGCAGAGGAAATAAGAACAAACATACCATAAACAACAGGAATAGATAGAAACTTGAAATATTATGTCTAAACATCTCGTGAAGTCCACAAATATCTGCAAGACAAGCTTTGGATTACTGAGATATCCTAAGAGGCAAATTTTGAGACAAGGCATAAGAAGCATCTGTACAATATTTAGCTTGTGTAAGGACTTCTGTCACACGACTTTGAAACACAATTTCAGCTAGTGAGAAATGTTGTGAATATGCTCAACTTTAAATGCTATTGCACTACTTTTGGCTGACTTTGTATGAGTAAGACATAAGTAATGACATAAAAAAAAAGTTTCCATGGATTGTATTACTTTTCATAGCATTTAATATATTTTTAAATCTAATAAAACTGGCTCGTCTATTTTTTTTTCAACCATTTAATCATATTTTGTTAAGTTGGGGAAAATGGTCTAACTTGATTGTAGAATAATTGATTGCTTTTCTTTGTTGTGAAAATGTCAAGATTTGACCACATATGAGTGTGTGATAATGTTGCTCATGTTACAGGGATAAGGATAACATCATCGTGAACAAACAGGTAGGCCACATGCTTCGTACCAAGTTAAGCTCTGCAGATGAAGGAGGCGTGGCAGCTGGCGCAGGTGCCTTGGACAGTCCATACCTGATTGATGCTGTGGTTGGCTGCTAACATTGCAATTACTTTGGTTTCAACAAAAATTATCTCCAAGTTTTTGAGGATTATTTGTTTGGTTTTGACATTGAATTGAATATTTTTTGTTTGTTTTGCAACCAACTGATATTCAGAACCACAATTTTAAAATTTACAGTTTCATATTACTGTTTGTATAATTTTTAAGAAATATACCAATCACCATTGGAAATTAATATTTCAAGGTACAAGGGCTAACCACTCCATCTGCCTGGGTAATATCTCAGGGTAGACACACACTTGAACTAGGGTAGGGGGTAGCCCAAAAAGTTAACACAAATTTGGTAAAGAATGCAGTACATGTTAAAAGCACAAACAGGATGAAATATTTTCCTGCACAATTTGCATTATTTTTACTATTTGATGTGTTTACACCTTTATTTTCTTATCAATTATTTGTTATACAGTTTCAACATCAACTTTAAACTGAATTCTGGCTACTCATATAAATAATCATTTTACAACTTCTGACATCTAGAATTTTATTTCATCAGAATATTTCTAATTTGAACATTATATTTGTTTGATATTGAAGATAATATTAATTGTTGAAAGTATTCTTTTGTAAAATATTGTATGAAAACTATATGTTGTGTAAAATAGTGATGTATCTATTGTACATTCCTGAAAGTATTTGTATTGCAATTTTATAAATTATATAGGTATTGAATTATTGTTATAGCTATCTACAATTTAATAGAATTGTATGAAATTTGTATACCAAAGTATATATTTGAATCTAAAGAAGTTTAGATTTATGTGGTTTTTGCATTCATTTTATTAAAACACTGACAATTAAGGCGCTACTTCAATAATCATTAATGTCACCAACACCATCTATACTGATTTCCAATATCTAAGGGGATAAAAGTTCAATCCTGTTCAGGTGCACTTTGACTAGATTTTCCCAATGAGTGATATTCTATCCCATTAGAGATTGGTCAGTTTCAGTCTTTACTAGGGGTCTGCAAGCTTGGGTTTTTACATTTGAGTCAAACTTGAAAAGAGAATTTCAAACAGCTCCAGAGTTTGAGTATCTTCATAATAATTAAACTGTCTGTAATGTTGCTAAATTAGTTAACTTTATAGATTATTTTAGCATAGTCTGCTATACTTTTTATTTAATATGGCATCAATGAATCGTTACATTTAAACACAACTTCCTAGTTCACTACTTGCAAACACAATGATGACCAATATATATTTTACCATGTCATGGATCACAGCAATGCTCACGGTATTAAAGTTAAGGTCCAATCATTGAACATTACACTATCTCCCCCTTCCTGTGTTCCCTTAGAATGGTGAGTATGTGAGCCTCCTGGGTGGTCGAATGGGCCGTCGTGGTTTATCTTCTGCGGCCTCCTGTTGTCTTGCTCCTGTATCCCCCCTATCTTCTGGATTTGACTGCTGTGCACCTCCTAATGTCCATGAAGAGTCCCCCTGCATGTTTTGACTCGACCCATCACCAATGACGGGGCTGGGTGTGAGCGATAACGAGTCATTCCTCAGTACCGATGTCCTGTTCCCCCCTATGAATAGGAGAATCAGGTGGGTATGGCGTGGCCCAATGGGACTCTTTGGGAGATGATATATTCTGACTGCTACAAGGTAATGCCGCAAATGACGTTTCACTACAGCTCCTGAGCCTAACTTCACACAGTATAGTCTTTCACCCAACCTCATGTGAATTATAGCATTTTCCCAAATAACTTTGTTTTGTTTAAAAACTTTGACCAAAACACTTTCATTTACATTAAAAATTGTTTTCCTTCTTCCAGAGTATCTTCGCTGTATTCCTTGCTTATAGGATACATGGGCCCTTATTTCCTCCATGCTTGGGTTGTTTTGTCCATCCGTTCTATTGTTTATGACATCCAATGGTGTTCGCAACGCTCTACCCATCATCAACATCGCTGGGGCAACACCAGTGGTTAGCTGAGGGGTGTTCCTATAATACATTAGAAACTCTGTCAAGGCACCTGAGCGGTATCTTGTACAATGTAAGTCATAAAAATCAGTATATTCTTTTGAACAAACGAGTTGACTGCCATTATCTGATACTATAAGTTCTGGTAATCCAAATCGAGCAAATAAGACCATGAGGACTCGAATTGTGGCTGTTGTAGTTACTGACAACATTTGGCAAATTTCTAGCCACTTAGAGTGAGCGTCGATTATCATCAAATAGGTTTTCCCATTTATGGGACCCAAAAATCCAAGTGTGTACGGCTCCAAGGCTTTTCTGGCCGTGGCCATGGAATAAGCTCACACCTGTCAGAGGAATCTTATACTTTCTGGCATGGATCACAGCCTAAAACCCAATTATCAATTTCTTTGCCATGTCCTGGCCACCAAAAGTAATTTTCGGCCAGAAATTTAGTTTTAACTATTCCAAAATGTGGCTTATGCATTTCTTCCAAAACCTTATTTCGTAACGCTAAAGTAATTACCATTCTATGTCCTTGGAAAAGGCATTCTTGATTTATATATAATTCACTAGATACTGACTGAAATGACTTAGCTCCCTATCTACCAATCTAGGCCACCCTATTTGAATAAACTTTATTACTTTAAGATTAAGATTCTATCTTTTACACTCTCTGAAGCACCCAGTTACTTATTCAAATATCCGCTGTCTTCTGCATAGCTAACAAAGTTCAATATAAGATCTTGTGGTAGATCATCCTTACTGATGCTTCAAGACAAATAATTAGCACAATTTTTCCTTTAAGGAACATATCTGATCTCATAGTTGAAACTTAATAAAATTGCTGCAAAGTTTTGCAATCAATTTGCTGATATGACTGGAATTCCACGCTTGGGGCCAGATATTGTAGTGAGTGGTTTATGGTCTGTCTCCAAAATAAACTTTCTCATATAAATATACTGTGAAAACTTAAGTACTCCTTAAACCAGGGCCAAGACCTCCTTGTGGATCTGGGGGTAGCTCTTCTCTGTTTGTGTCAAGACTCTAGACCCGGATTATAGTGATCCGTAACGGGCTGAGGTGAGTGCACTTTTAATTTGATTAAACACATAATTACATTCCCAGGACCACTTCCATTGAACCCCCGTTTTAAGCAGTTCATACAAAGGATTTAAGATGACAGAAGCCGCCTTCAAGAATCTCCTGCAATATTCTACCATACCTAGAAATGACTTTAATTCACCGACTGATTTTGGTGTTTCAGCCTATAGTACTGGTTTGACCAAATTTTGGTCTAATTTTAATCCATCTTTCCCAACTATGTAGCCTAAATTTTTTATTTCTGGTTGTTGAAACATACACTTTGTTATATTAGCAGTCAATCCA
>CABFWB010005826.1:25157-39840 GCA_902151455.1 Timema bartmani | reverse complement strand
CGGCAGTTAGTGAGTTATTTTACCATGAAAAAATCCACTTCAGAGAGCTTCTAGAACTGTTTATCATTTAGAATTTTTTTCTAGCTTCCAGCAATTTGGGGATGTGCCCTCAAACCCCCCCCCCTAAAATTATTGGCTGGCTACGGCCTTGGACTCGTAGTGCCCTTTAATTTCAGCCATTGTTGTAACATTGCCCTCACGAAGAAAGTCATTTAATGAGGATATGAATTCTACAGCCGTCACTTCACCAGAATACAATGCGACTGTGCATGACTACCTCATGTACTGTACCTTTTGCTCGTGATACATTAAATACACATTTAACCCAACATGGTTTTTGATATGCATTGTCCTTTGCACTAGGATCTCCTGGATCTGTACAGTCACTCAGATGAATCTTGAAGATCTCATTTTTTGGAAGTTCAACGGCTTATTTCAATTTAATACCTGCTGAGTCAGTTGTTATAGAATTTAATGGATTTCTTCTCTTTCCTCCTTCAATACAGAAAGAACACTTATCTATTTCATACATGGGAGTTTTTGATCTTGTAATTTAGGCTACATTTACATCTTCAGTGGTGGAACTAGAACATGATGGTTTACACTTCTCTTCTTCATATAATATACTACTCCAATCCATGCTAGCTTTATGGGTGCATCGCTTGTAGCAATCTGAGTGCCATGATGCTTGTAAGTTTTTCAGTTCTTCAAAGATCACATTTCCTAAACGACTATTAATTTACATATATTCACTTTCATTCCAGTCTGCTCTTTTCCTTACACATTCTAAAACTTTATCAAAATTAGTGGGCTTAACCAATGGTGTCTTCTTTTTCTGTTGGCATAAAATGCACAAGTTGTAATCTGTCAGCAGTCTTGCTTTCTTTGCTGATGGTGGTAGTGATACCTGTAAATGGCTCCGAATTTCCGGTGGGCCAGACATTGCGGAGACTATAATTATCACTCAATTAGGAGCTCAGTTTCACGCTAGCTTTATTTTTATTAAATCATCAGCACCTGAAACAAATAATAGAAACTAAAACTCATAGAATGGTCTTAGTTACACCCATTATTTTAGAGTTACACAAAAATAAATGCTAGGATCTGGAGTAGAACGTCGGACCTAACCCCCCTCCATCTACTTCCCTCCCTGATTGAGGACTCATCGTTAGCAATAAGCGATGTTATAGTTACTAATTACAATGGTTCAGAAACTATGTGAGACTGTAGCTCCACCTTTTTAAGGAGCACTCATTGTACAAGCTTAATGCTAATGGGAACCATAAAGAAAGAAAACAACACTAAAAATTAAAAGTATTTAGCATAAAACACCTAAACGGTGGGAGATTTCAAATAATACACAAACAACATTTATTGTTCCTTTTTATATTATGAACAAAAAAGGTCCAGTAACAAATTTTCATAGGACAACATCGAAAGGAGCTATGATCGATTGTTCTCAACAATGTCCAAAGCAGCCACCCTCTTGGAATTATGACGTCACGCAGGTCACATGCCACAAATTAAAGCAAAACACCTGGAAGGACATTAATGTAGAGTACATTAAGGAAAGTATTCCAGGTAGTCATTCAATTTCATCATTCAAAATCCCACGGGATTACACATGCCCCTGGACTAATAGCTACTTATGTGTCTTTAAACATATTCAAATATTCAATCTACTGGTGCACTCACCCATCTATTTTTCTATCTATCCATCTATCTATCTCTATATACATATCCATCTATCTAGAGTCTCCCACACTTTAAATTCTTACTTACCTCTTATTATTGCCTATCTAATTATCTTCCTAAATTTTTTTTTTAAATATCCTTGGCTTCACACTGATTCGTTTCTGTTACATCCAATTTCGTAACTTTGTTGGGTTTCTCCTTTTTTCCAGGTATTTCTTTGTACGAGTGACCAACAGTATGGTTAATTATATAACAACACTAAAAACACTCTAAATAAAATAAATAAAGAAGCATGATAAACGCTCAAGAATCTCTCGGTATGAGGTTTTGTATCGTCGTTGATGAAACGGTTAAAATTTCAAAGGAAGAAAGATCCTTATCTGAAAGTTATAAAAGTTACTAGAGCTACTTTCACGTTTTTTGCAGGTACCAATTTTGACAGATATTNAACTAATAGGGTAGAAAAATTTGTTCACTTCCAACCGATAAAATTACGTTTGTATTTTCTAAAAGGCCCCTTCCAATGCAAATTTGACTCTATCTATAAAGTAGCTCCACGATGGGTTTCGCTAGCGCGTGGTTCAAATAATCCCTAAATGATTAATGAGCGTATAAGGAAGTATATAAGTTGATAAAGTCGGGGTTTAAATATGTACCAGGCACCAAAAACAAAGAGTTAAAAGGGTAATTAAGACCCGACGATTAACAAACTATAAAGTTATTTTTTAAAGCGAGAATAAATCATTAGTGTGTTATATTATTCCTTGAAACTGTCCCAGTTAGTGGTTTGAACTCTCTCACATTGTATTTAAAGACTCTTTAAGTGGGTTTTAGTTTAAATCAACACATTTTACTTGTTTTTAAACCTTATGTTAAAGATTTTTTTTATGCCTCGCGTTTCAACTACACTAATCTGGTAGGGTTGAGTAAGGCAGTATTTATTGGAAATGTATCCTCGTTTGCGTGAAGGTGAAGTGAGAAACAATTTCAAGAAGACCACTCTCTGTACACTCGGCCGGGATTTTAATCCTGGCCTCTTCATTATTGGAAAACCAAATAATATGAGTTTGGTTTTTAATTTGCATGTCCACCGACGTAGATTATCCTTTATATATCTTCGTATATATTCATCAATTATAAATATCTATCACGTTCACTATATATATATATATATATATATATCACTTAGGCTATATATATGTATATATATAGCGAATATATTATATACTGCATCATTTATATTATACAAATATCACTTATATATGCATATATCACTCATATAAAAATATTTATGTATATCTTTATATATAATTTATAGACGTATATATATCCCTTATATATGTATAAATCCCATGTGTTTATAAATCATATTTATTTAAATATCCCGTACATTACTTCACTTATATATTAATACAACACATCTTGTTTTTATATAATATAGTTTTATATATTTATACATATCATTTATATATACATCATTTCTACGTAATAAAATTGTAGAAGTTCCTGTACTAGGTTAATTATGTTATTTTCCTTGACCACATTGTTGGGCATGCGGATTAAAATGTCATCATTTCGTCTGATTTTTCAGTAATTAATAGGGTGGGATTCAAATCCCGTTCAGGTGTACTGAGTTTTTTCGTAAAGGGTTTTTTTCTTACACGCAAGTAAGTGTGTATTTACCGTAAATTCTATGTCTACCAAACACTTTAATATATATATATATATATTCAAATAATTGTTGTGATAAACAAGATGATGTGTTTGCTTTCGACGAAAACATACTTAGAGTGGTTTACTCAAAAAACTATCTTTGAAAAATTATCTTCGAAGCCATAATACACAGTATGAGAAAGTTTGAGCAATTGTATCGCTACATATTTATTTTCTCTTGATATCAAAGCACACCACCTATATAGTGGCTTTACAAATATATAAATAATATCAAAAACATTGGTTTGTTACGTTAAAAGTACAAATAAAAGTTTTTATGATTTTCTTTAAGTCCCAGATGTTGACAATGCGTCAATCTTAAGTTTTCAGGTTTGACATGAACAGGGAGTTTAGGATTTGAATCCCGTTTGGGTGTAACAAGATTATTTTTTATAAGTAGCTTTTTTCCTATCTTTCCGATCATGTGTGGTTACATTTACTTTAAATTCTAACTTTCTCATCCATGCCTCAGTTTTGTAAATAAATGCATACATCCTGGATGGGTAGTAAGACGCGGTGCACTCAGAAGCATTTTTTGTAAAAGCTGCCCAAGAGTAAAAGACAATACGAAATAATAAAAACAGTTGCATTTCAATCAAATAAACGGGAATTACTATGTTCTATGTCTTACTACCCATCCTTAATATGTGAATAGTTACATTACTCCTGTTAAGCAAGACCAAAATAAATTTTTCTAATAAAAATTCACTACATTTCTGTGGAAGGAGAGTGGGAACAAATATTTAACCAAACCCCACCTAATTTTATATCCTACCAGGATTCAATCCTTGACCTTCACATACCTCTCAAACCCCACAATACAAGACTGACCCCTTTGTCCACGTGTTCACAAGTGTGAGGTATGAATACATATTCTCTGAGTTTCTCAAACCACATGTGTTCATTTGAAAAATAATAATTGTGAAGCGGGTATTGAAATGTGTACTATTGGTGACTTTTCATATAAAGCAGAGGGCTTATACCTCACCTCAGAATCCAATGTTCATGTGTTCAAACCTAGCTAGGGTCAATGGATTTTTCTCAAGCCATAAAAATCCGTAACACAACTTCCTTCGGAGGGGAATTAAAGCCGTTGGTCCCATGCTAAATGTAGCATGCGAAATAACCCTTGAAGGTATGTGCAAATACCTTTCCCGACACAATTGGTAGGCCCTTTCGCTCTTGCTCTTAGAAATTCACATGTGCTGAAATAATTTGTCAGTTCATAAAGTGGAAGTTAAATACCTTTAATAAATAAAATAAATAAATAATATATTAAATGAACTTTTCGACTAAAATATACAATCTTTGATACACCAATATATTACACCAGATTATTGTAGGAAAGAAAGGAAACCTTAAAATCAATTGGAGCTTTCACTAATTTTTTTCCACTTTCCGTTTTTTGGCTTATAACATCAACTATAGTAAATTACTAAATTTTGCATTTTTGGTGTGCCATGAATTTTCTTGGTAAAGTATTTTCCAAGAAAACGCATGGCACACAAAAATGCGGCCTGTCAGTTGGAAATCCCTGGTATAGTTTCCCGCTCTCCATTTACGAAAGTTATATTCTAATTTATACTTTTTCCCTCCCTACCCTATTTGTGTAAATATATGGCTAGTTCAAATGGGTAGTAAGACGTGTCTAATCAGATATCTGCTGACCACTGGACCATGATCACTCTCCGTCCAACTTGCTATCGTAATAAAATTACTTTTGTGGATTATGAAGGAGGAGGCTAAGGTTGAAACCTATTTGAATTCACACTGTAATATTTATTATGGAAATGACATCTCTGAAGCTTCAAAACCAGTGAAACCATCCTGAACTATCTTAGAAAGTTCTGTTGTGACCTTATTAAACATATATATATATATATTGAGCTCACATCCCATAGCGTAAAACGTTCTTGAAAACGAGCTAATTCTACATATTTGGGATTTTTTTTTTAACTATAAAACTTAAAATGTACAACTTTAAATTCTAGAGAAACATTTTGGTAGTGTTAACCTCCACTTGACCTGAGACATATTTTGAAATAACGAATTATTTCTTATACAACGCTGGATTTTTGAACGTCAACAGATTTTGTCTCAACGCTCCTGAAGGCGGTCCACCCTTAACGTGTAACACGACACACAAGTATATTATCTACAACCCCCAACCCTTAATTTACACCCTTGTTCTTCTCCCTATGGCCAGAACAACTAGTTGCAACGATCGTAGCTTGGGACGTCTTCCAATTATTTACCCCAGTACTTCCCCTTTCCTCTCTAGCTGGCACAAAACGTCTCCTCCACCTCGACCAGGACATGCGGGGGAGGCGGGGGACTTTTTAAACCCACATAGTTTGTCGATTAAAGGGTAGCTGCCCTTCTGAGCCCTTCACCTGACCTACACGTGGAGAAGAGTTCTATAGTAGGATTCTGGTAGGAAGAACAATATTTGAGAGTTAAGATAGCTATTAAAACTATTTTCATACATTAATGCATCAAACTACATGATCTGAAAGAGTAATTTTTCAAAAATTAATAATATATATAAAAATATCACTATGTAGTAAAAGTTTATAACCGTTATGAAGGTTAACAGAACAAAAAAATAATAATTTTTGTAATTTTTGAAAATATTTCTTCCCGAAATCCTATTATACCTGAGGAAGCCAGAGAGATAATAAGCAGCCATGACTCTGTCAGATATATTTAATTTTACAGTACTTATCAATTACTAATTTCTGGACATTAATGATTGAAAAGTGAGGCAATATAAATCTCGCGATTTATTTTCTATAAGCGTATAGCCCGAAAGGGTAGTAAGATGCAGTACTAAAAAATAATAAAAAAATATATATATTCTGCACAAAATATAACTATTTTGTGGTACAGAGCTTAAAATAATTTATTTAACTTATTAAGAGAACATTTCCCTTTGGTATCTAATAATAATTACCTTACTTTATGTAGAATTTAGAACGCTTCCAATACTTTAGATCTAATATAATGTTAATTATACTATTTTAATACGCATAAAACTCCTAAGATACTAATAGAATCATTACGGCAGCGCTGATTGCCTGACATAATTAATTTTGTTCTTATTTTGACAATAGGAAAACACACATCTCTCAGAATGTGGGCTAAGGTATCAAACCTCATATTGTTTGGTTTGCTGGTAACGGGGATTATGGGGCTCAAATCCCAACTGAGAGTAATGAGGGTGTTTTTACCTAAATGTTTTTTCACTTTTCCTTGATGCATTTATTCTGAATTCTACCTTTCTCATCCATACCAGAAATATAGCCTGGACAGGTAGAAATACGTGGTGGGAAAAAAAACCTACAAATTTATATGACTGCATTGTATACATTTTTATTTTAAGATAGCTCTTTCCAAACAGCTGTATTCACTAGCTTCTTTGGCTCTAAAGCCTGTATCACATGGAACTAGTTTACTGGCCTCTAATAAAACCTTCTTTTACCAGAACGACCTACTAACAGCAAGTAGTCCTGTCCCACGAAGCTAGTTAAACTTGTGATCAGTACAGTATTTTCTGGTTGATTGTTGTGTTAAAATGTCGTATGTGGGTATTAGGCGTGATTTTTTTGAAACGCCTCTGTTCAATTTCTACTATCAGTAGAGCTATTCTGCGGGGTTCACACAGTAATAGTTTAACGCTAGTTGCCAGTGATGAGTTGGTCACGTGACCTTGTGCAGTCAAATAGCGCTAGTAAAACACATACCGGCGAGTACTGCTATCCACTAGTTTAGGGTTCACTCGACGCTAGTTCATTGATTTTACTACTAGCACCGTGTGACCGAGTCTTAAATAAGCTGAGTATTTTAGTGAACAGACTGGTCACAATATTTGTTGCACGTTTTATACAGACTCAAAGGGCGCGTAAATCCCACGTCTCTTGTGTAAAATTAACTCTTTATCTATTGGTTTTAAACCAACACAATTTATTTTGATGGCGTTTTGTTTTAGATTGTGTTTTTACGTACAAAGGTCTACCTACCCACACGTTCTTAGCCATGAATCAGTCCCGCAATATACTTTATTGCCGGGACTAGGGAGGTCAAGGTTCAAATCTCCCCATGGTACACTGGAGGTGATTTATCACGGCATTTTCCCAACTTCTTTACAAGCTAATGTGGTTGAGCTCCCTTTAAAATAGCTCTCTCATCATTAAGCTAAGCGTTTGTTAGGCATTATATTAAAAGTAATGGTTAAATAATAATAGTAATAGTAAGTATAATAATAAAGTACAACCTTTGAAGCACATTTTATAATAATAGGATACTTTATTCCAAGTCACATGGCAAGTGGGGAAAGGGTTAGGTGTTTTGGGGATCCAAAACTCTCCTGGGTTTAATTCCCATTTTTAGTTTATTAATCATTATTCGATTAAGCATTATTTCTCAATGCCTAGGAAAAATATCTAATTAGAATATTATAAAAATTGATAGCATCCACAGCTCCAATTGTTATTAAAAATAAGTTTGCCAAGAAGTATTTGAACGTTAATAAAGTTAGGCCTACTTGTCATCTCATGTTGGGGGATGTCCATACGAGCCACCTGAGGTAGGACACCTCGGTCCAGAAGTTAGTGAATAAGAACATATTTTTTTTATTTTACAAAAGCTTTTTTTTTAATTAAAAAATATTAATGTTTGCATTAGAATGTATCTATAAGATAGAAAGTCCACCGTTGAAGAGGGTGTTGGTGACCTGGTGGTCTAGGGGTAAGGTATCAGACTTCTGTGCTGAGGGTCCCGGGGTTCAATCCTCTGTTCCGGCACAGATTTATCTGATTGCCAAACCCTTCCTTCACCACTGACAAGACATGTATTAATCACAACTTGTGAATGTGTGGAATGCCAGGCCTCCACCGTGGTTCGGATTCCACGCTAAACTGTAGGTCCTCCATTTCATCTCACAATCACCCTACCATTGCACATTAGCGTAAGTGCGTATAACCCGAATGGGTAGTAAGACGTGGTGATTAATAATAATAATAATAATAATAATAATAATAATAATAATAATAATAATAGGATGTCACTTTTCCAAATACATTATAAATGGAGTTAAGTTTGAAGATTAAAATAGTATCCATTTTGTTTGCATTCTTCTTGCTTTCTAACCTTTAATTGATATCAATTAACCCTCGTGCGTTGTAAATTTGTGTGGTAAGAACCATTATGTCTAAACTGCCCCAAAACTTCACCACCAATCTTGTGACTTCGACAATCAAAAAAAGTTGACTGGGGCGAGTTTTTGCTTGAGTACGACGGTTAGTTAAATGTAGTATACTATTAATTCCATTTTATTTTTATGAGTGTTATTTTACTTATTAATAGATATACTAGTGTAGGGACAAACAACTAACTTATTGAGAAACAAATTAAAAACATAATGGAAATTGGTACTATGTTAAAATTATTAACTCTACGTTTCTCCCGTCGGTGGTAGAATGTTCTGAGGCATCACTCAATCAATTGACTGACCTACCGACGGTGTAAAAATCAGGGTTCGAATCCCTGTACTGAGGGTGGTTTTCCATAAAGTTTTTCACTGATCCACCATGAAAATGTAGGTACAATTTCTCTTAATTAAACCTCTTATACCCAGCGCAGTGACCTAATTAGTACAAACTATGCGTAATATAACTGGTAGGGGTAATTAGGCGTGGTGAAAAACCAAACAAAAAAATTACATAAATGTTACTTAGTCTTAGTCCCAGCGAGAAACCACCTAAGTAAGATTTCTTGCCAAAATTACAGGGTTTGTGGTCAAGTTCTGCAACAATTCTAACGTTTTATGATTTTTGTGCAAATATAATAGCTGAAAATATTTATTTAGTGAGATCACCCGCTTCTAATGATATGAAGACCCTGTCATAATGGCATCCATAAACTAAGCCAGTGGTCAGCAGCCTTTGAACCATCGACTGATTGTATCTGGCCAACAAAAATTTCAGCAAACAAACAATTATTTTGTTCATAAAAATATACGAATAACAAATTACTATATGAGGAATATAAAGTTGAAATTTTTTGCTCGATATATTTCTAAACCAGCCCACCAGTTTTTGTTCAACCCATCAGGCCCGAGATATCAAAAAAGTTTACTGACCGCTTCACTAAACGATTGTTATAATCAGAAATAGGCTGTGAAAGCATTGTTTTAAAACAGAAAAAATATATATTCCACGAAAATCTTGGATTTTTATGATAATGTATCACGCATTACACAACTGTATGTAATGTAATATTAGAGTAAGTTTTTTTTCTCCACGTCTCACTACTCATATGGGTCACACGCATTTGACTACATAATGGATGATCAAGTTATTGTATTGAGAAATTGAACCAATGTATATGACGGAATAAAGGGAAAATTTTAAAAAACAACCAACCTCAGCACATCCAGCCGTACTCAAACATAGATCTCCTTGTAACCAGCTATCAAACTAGATGAGCTTTTAATATTAAATCCACGTGCCTTCTCAACAAAATTTAATATGCTTATTACAAATATCTTAGAAAGGTATTGGTGGAGGTTTTTTCCCCCATCGCATTTTACTACACGTTCGGGTGGTGGATATACACAGTAGTTATATTTAACAATCATCAAATTGACTCGTATTCTAATCATTAGCTCATCAATCTTGAAATAAGTTTGCTTCAACTCTCCTTTTTACCTATCCTTGACCATTTTTTTTTTTTACATCTTTGGACCTTCTTCTTCCAACATCGTCCGTTATGTGATTCATGTATTCCAGTCTTGGTATTTCTCTTGAATTTCTCCCTTTCCACTTCTCCTTCTATAATTATCTTCCTAAAACTATCATGTCTCAGTATATAGCCTATCATTTTAACTTTTCTATGCTATATATCTTTCCAAAGCTTCATTTATTTATTTGCTTTTCTAAGCACTTTTCTATTTGATACCATCTCCATTCATGATATTTTCAACATTCTTCTGCAACACCACTTTCAGATGTTTCTAATATTTTCTAGTACAACTAGTATGAAGTCATTCAATTGGTGTTTAAAACAGGATTATTTGATATTTTCCAGCAAAATATTTGCACTCATTACGCATCCCAATATTTCAGGAAGAGATAGAGTGGAGTATAGATAATACATGTTTTCGCGAATGAACGTCTTCAATACAAATTTATTTTAAGCTTCCACTAAAGTGTCCCAAATTTTCCTATATTTATATTAGTTATTTCAAACTTACCTTTGTTTTTTTACTTTTTCCAAATACAAAATGAAAAAATTATTGTGTTTTTCGGGTTGTTCTGGTTTTACAGATAACGTACGTGGTAACTCGGCTTGGTGTACTCTATTAACAAATTTGATCAAAAAGCTCAACATTATCAATCCTCTTTTCCAACATGTACTGAGGTCTTTTCTAAAAGTGTCTCCCTATATACGCGATTGGGTTGGAGCATAAGGGGACTTGGAAGGTGTAGGAGGGAGTGGAGACGTAGAAGAGGGACCGGGAAGTCAGTATTCAGTTCCTGGGGTGAATGCTCTGCGTGTGCGGTGTGTGAAATGGTGAAGTGTCCTGCCAGTGACTCGTGTAGGAAGGGTCGCGGTATCGATCCTGGGGTTAAGTAATGAGGCTTCAACTACACAGTTATAGTGGTAATAGTAGTAGTCTGGACTGAAGAGCCCTTGGTGAAGCGCTTTCAAACTAAGGGGAGAGCGGGGGTTTGGGAGTGAAACTGTACCAGCCATCAGGGGGGCACACATTTATTACATTCAAAATGGTAACCCGCCTCGGTGGCGTAGTTGGCTAACGCGCTAGTCGTGTTGAGCTCAACCGCTGAGGACGGGGAGATCGAGGTTCGAATCTCGGTTGGGTGAACTGGGGGTGGTTTTTCCTAAATGGTTTTCCACTCTCCCTTCACGCAAATGCGGGTTCACTTCCTCTAAATTCAACCCTCCCCTTTCCTAATCCATTAGCATAATTAGTACTTAAGCGTATAACCCTGACGGGTAGTAAGACGTGGTGCTAAATATTATTCAAAATGGTTTTGTTTATACGAACATAGCGCATCGGTGGGCATGTGGACTATTTGTCAGATCCATCTAATCCTAATTTTTTTAATAATGGAGAATACAAGGTTCAAATCTCGTCCAGGTGTGCTAAGGGTGTTTTTACCTAGCTACAGTAGCTCCATGACTTCTTTGGTGCTGACTGACAGCTTACATCTGACAGCTGACAGTCAACATTTAGGTATATACCTAAATTTTGACTGTCAGAAGTGACAGCTGCTAAAAACATGTTTTTTTAAGTCATATGGTTCGGCGTAAAGATACATAATTTGGTCTGGTAACCTTTCAAAGCCTTCAGCTGTCAGTCAGCACCAAAGAAGTCATGGGGCTACTGTAGTTTCTTACTATACCTCCATGCAAATTCGGATTCATTTACTCTAAATAAAGCCTTACTCATTCCTACCCCATTAGTACAAATATAAGTATAGGTTCAAAGGGTAGTAAGTTGTCTTGGAATTTCTTTTTTATATCAATTATCTAATTTTCAGCCTACATAGTTTATATAGTGTCCTGGTGCACGGCTATCTGTCCCTTGGTGTAGTGTAATAGAATGTTCTTCTGTCTCTTCAGTGAATGAGACATTTATAATTCCAGGATTCCCATGTTAATGATACATTAATTTCAGTTCAAGAAACAACTTTGATAAAAAAAAAAAGCAAGTGCATTTTGTATTAATTTAAAATATATAATTTGAGTAATTTACATAGAAAAAGACAAGTTCTACTTTATTTATATGTAGCTCTTTTATTCCTTTACTTTTTATAAAAATATAAGGATGAAATTATATATTTATATCTTATTTACTTACGAATATTGTACAAAACTTCTAAGAATTAATGTGTTAACTAAAATAATAATTGGAAATAATTTGCCACAAAAACTTTTAAATTTTCTGCCTGCATCTTATCAATTTATTTATAACTTACTTATAATTTACAAAATGTTTTTAATTCCCCTTATAGTTAACGCAACTATTTATTGTTAGTCTATAAATACTGTAAGTTGTGTTGAAAAAGTATTTTTAGTGTTTGCGGCAGCAACAAAAAAATAAATTCTTTTATTTAAAAAATCAAATAACTACATTATTTTTTATATTATTCTGATATTATATTTTTTTGTAAAACTGTAAGCATTATGTAAGTATGACAAATAATTAGCTAATAATTATTTATATGGTAAAGGCTTATAGTATATATGAAGATATTCCCTATAGATATTTAACAAGAAACAAAATACCAAATAAACCTGTAGGCTTATATAGTATGAAGAAAATTTAGAAGAGGGAGTGAATAAATTAGCTATCCCACACCTAATGTTATTTTTATGGCTTTATTGAATATATTAAGGCTCAGATATATTATTGATTAAGGCCTGTAACCGTGAATTAAGTAACATTACTGATATATATTATAATGTTTGGCAGTTAGATGGGATAAAAAAAAATAGCCATATTCCACTATTTAATCAAACTTTGGTGTATAAACTAGGCATAGTGATAAAATATTTAGAGTAATACAACGTTTTCATCATAATTGTATTTTTATTTGATCGGCATTGATACTAAAAGGTGACACTTACAGAACATTTGAATTTGCTTTAAATATGTCTTGTACCTTTGTATGTAACTTCAATTTTATTCCAATTTCATCCAAAAGTGAGTTTAAGATGTAAATGCGTGGGAGTTGGAGGAAGAGTGTGTATTATACCCCCACCCCAACCATAAACCATAATATTAATATTATAAAAACACGCTTCAGTGGCCGCGTGGTCTAACTCACTATTCTCGCAGTAGACTAGACTGCCGATGACGAGGAGATTTAAGTTCGAATCTCACTCGGGTGTACTGAGGGTGGTTTTCCCTAAATGGTTTTCCAATCTACCTCCACGCAAATGCGGGTTCACTTCCTCTATATTCAACCTTCCCAATTCCTAGCCCATAAGCGTAATTAGTTCTTAACCGTATAATCCAAACGAGTAGTAAGACGCGGTGCTAAGTATTAACTTATTACTATTATTTTAATTGAAGACGTAGAATTTTTATTTAAGTTTACAACAAAATAAAATTAATTTCACTCTATTAATATGCCTAAATATTTTACAAAATATAACAATATTTAGATATAGATAGCTAGTTAAAGCCTTGTTTCACTTACGTTGTGTTAATTAAAACTAAATTAATTTTAAAATTTAATTAAACTCTAGATTAATTTGAAAAAAGTTTTAAGCGCACCATCTAATTGAACAGCTATATTCCCTATTAACTATAACTTATGGAAATATCAGTTCTGAAGCTTCAAAACCACTAAAGTAAATCTAAATTTTCTTAGAATGTTCTGTTGTGACCCTGTTAGGCCTATTTACCTAATTACTCTATGCTATAGAGTCTAGAAACAATATAGTCCATTGCCGCACTTACAAAAGTACGCCACCCATCCCTATCTTGAGCTAGCTCTATCCAATCCACCTCATTTACAACCATTCAGATCCATTCTAACGCTATCCTCACTTTGGCGTCTAGGTCTTCCCAATGGGTTCTCCAGTCAGTACCCTGAACATGGTTTTAGATTTTCCCAGTCACGCTGCATGTCCTACCCACCGTAATTTACGTGATTTGATTATGTAACTCATCATTATATAACCTCCCCCACTCACCATTAGCCCCATCTTTTTTTTAACCAAATATTTGGACTATACATCTTGTGTTAGAAAATTTCTTTTTTTTTCATGTATGGTAAGAGACCACGTTTCACACCCATAGAGACGCTGTTAAATATATTAATATGTTTAAAAGGGCTAGTCAGTGGTTCCCAACCTTTTGTGGCCCATCTCCCCTTTCTGGAGGTTGACTAACACCTATCGCCCCCTTTTCATTTTCATTGTATGCCTAGTTTTAATTTGAAGTAAAATGTAAATAATAAAGCAGTTTTATTATTTTAAACAATTTTATTACCATATATAAAAATAACCAAAGCAGTTTTATCCAGTCACTCTTAAATAAAATAGAAAAAAAAATTAAAATGTACATTTTTTACAGATTTTTTTTAAGAACAAAGAAGTGAAATAATTAACTAAGATCATTGACGTACATTTAAAAAACAGGAGTACATGTTTTCATTTTAAAATTGGAATCTGGAAAAAACTAAGTTGACAGTAACTTCTACTGTACAGTACTATTTTAATTTTTCCCCCTTTGAATACT